>JABUQX010122306.1:7500-12500 GCA_015478945.1 Trachelipus rathkii | reverse complement strand
AGATAAAAAGTACATTTGTATAGAGTGTAAAAAAATAAGTAAGTATACAAAAACACATTTTATTATGTGTCTTGATCTCACATTCAACAATCCTAAGTTTTACTGTCAGTTTTCTGGAATAATAATTAAATGATTTGCTTAATATTCTAGTTATGTACAGAGTAGGGTTTTTATACAATACAAAAACATTGTACTAGCTAATAATTAATTAATAAATAATAAAAATATATAAATAATAATAATAATAATCAATAAATAAATGATATATAATAATAATAATAATAATAAATAATAAACAAAAGTATTATTTATTTATTATTATCTCATTATTACTAATAAATTTGTTAGTAATAATCTTCATATCAGGCCAGCAAAACATATCATTATCTATAATATTAGTATTTAAGTTAAAAATCATGAAATGAAGTATCTCTCTCCCTCTAATAATATTTTTGATGAGGGTCTTTCTCTTCTTTCCTCATTATAATATTTTAAAGGCTAGAAATGTTACTTAATATTGTAAGTATTGAATATTTTGATAGAGCAGATTCTCTATAAAAGACTAAATCTGTGATAATTTATAATAAAATTTTTAATCTTATGAATTTTAGGTATGTCATAATAATTATTTTTGATTTTCTGCTTACTTTCTTATTAAGTTAATTAATTAATTATTATAATCATATTATTCTTCATTACTTATGAGCGCATCCTCCATATGATTCTCCCTCCATAGTGCGTGGGTGTTGAGTATAATGAATTATATATGTTATTACATTGTTTTTATTATTATTTTATATATTATTATTATATATGTATTAATTACTATCTAAAACTAAGTATTAAATAAAGTAAATAATTATGTTTACTATTATTATATGAATGAAATATAAAATTTTAAACTGAAAAAATATTTATTTATATTCTAGAATTATAATGAATAATCTTTTTATTATTAATATTATTATTAAATTGTAATTATCTCTTTTTTACATTAGATTGATCTTTTATTAGTATAATAATTAAATGAACAATCTATTTATTATGTTTATATAGTATTATTATTTTATTATTATTATTTATATTATTTATTATTATTATCAAAATTGTTATTTATTTATATAATTTATTTAATTATTATTTATATTTATTATATTATATATTTTATTATTTAATTATTACTTATCTAATTTAAATATATATTATATTTATTTTTAATTATTAAATTTTTAATTTTATTTATAATTTTTATTTTTTATTTAATGTTAAATTTTTATAATAAGTTGTATTAGTTTTATTAATTATATTATATTATTTATATTTTATATTTTATTATTTTATTATAATATTATTATTATATTTAATTTATTAATTTAATTAATTTATATTTATATTATATATTATATTATATTTATTTTATATTAATTTTATTATTTATTTTATTATTATATTAATTATTTATATATTTAATTTATATTATTACTATTAATTGATTATTTATTATATTAATATTTAGCTTTAATATTTATAATTATAAATTATTTCTTATTTATTATATTAATTATTATTTTATACTTATAACATTAGTTTATTATAATTATTTATTTTATAATATATTAATTACTTACTTAATTACTTAATTTATATGTGTATTATGATGGTATAATATTAAATAATTTTATTAGATTCGACTATTAATTTAAATCTTATCCATTTATATTGGATCAATCTCATTATCTATATCTAATAATCTAAGCAATTCAAACTCAATGCTTATATTGGCAAAATAATGTGACAATGCAAAATATTTTTAAAATTTTTCTTATCATTTAAAGACATTTAAAAATATTTTCAATCACTTAAAGTAGTTATTATGTATTATTATTATTATATTATTATTAATAATTATTTATTCTAAGTATATTATTTTTGCTCTCTTTGAGCTTTTTAAGTGTAAATATCATTCTCTCGATCTGATGAATATTTTAATTTATAAATAAATCTTATTATGTATCTCTATCTAATACAGTTTGGAATCGTACATACCTTTAGCCGATTTATGATGGTCGCAAGAAAGTTCGATTCTGGAACCGTAGTGTGAGTTATTATTAAATATACTCATTAGTTTATTAATAATATATATATTATTATTAATTATTATTGAATGTTGATTATGTCACCTGTTAAAATTTTAATAAACATTTTACCTCAAAAATATCACATCAGGGCACCAACTATTACAAAAACATTCATAAACCAAACTTAAAAATCTTTATACAATTCAAAAGAAAAATATCAGAACAATATTCAAGTATATGTTTCACTTATAAAATCTTTCAAGATGGTTTAACTGTCTCATTGCACAGAGGAATTCAAAATTTGAAAATGCATTTTAATATTATAAAAAATCTTTAATTTATATATAGAATATAATTAATAATAACAATAATAATGTGTTAATTGATTATATTTTGAGTTGATAAATATAGTGTATCAATAATTAATTTTAATCTAACGTAAAACATATTCAAGTTTAATAAACAATAAAGCAACTTGTGAACAATAATTTACATTAAAAAAAATGTTTGAAAAGTTCAAAAACTATTAATAAGAATTCTTATACCAAAGGAAGAACGTCTAACTAACCTGTCCTGATAGAGAGCTCGTCATATAAATTCGCTTCATAATCGTATAAGGCCTTACATCTCCCCATGGTCGTTCCTCCATTGGTAGTCATATAATAAGGATATAAATAAATAATAATTATAAATAAGAATATTGAATAATAGTAATAAATAAATAATTAATAATAATGAATAAAATATTAAAATAATTAAAAATATTTTCATAATAATATAATAATTAATAATAATAATAATTTGAATAATAATAATAATTAATATGAATAAGTAATAATATAATTAATAATAATAATAATATAGAGAATAAAAAATAAAATGAAATAAGAATTAAAATAAAAAATATACATAAATAATAATAAAAATAATATAAAAATAATAATATTTAATAATAATAATAATTAATAATAATAATAATAATAATAATAATTTTTAATAATAATAATAATTAAAATATTAAATTAATTAAATAATAAATAGACAGCAAAAATAAAATTAACTAAAATAATACTTAAAACGAGCAATAATAATAATAATAATAATAATAATAATAATAATAATAATAATAATAATAATAATAATAATAATAATAATAATAATAATAATAATAATAATAATCATATAATAATAATATAATAATAATAATAATAATAATAATAATATAATAATAAATAATAATAATAATAATAATTAATAATAATAAAATAATAATTAATATAATAATTATAATAATAATAATAATAATAATAATTCATCATTAATAATAATAATAATAATAAAAAATAATAATAATAATAATAATAATAATAAATAATAATAATAATATAATAAAATAATAATAATAATTAATAATAATAATTAATAATAAGTAAAATAATAAATAATAATAATAATAATAATAAATAATAATAATAATTAATAAGAATAATAATAATAATAATAATAATAATAAATAAACAACAAATGTGAAGTTTTCAAAGTCGAGAAAGATCTTCTAAATCAAAAGAAAGTTATTTATAAATGTAATTGTGGTAAACTGTGATTCTAACTTAATTAATAAGAATATTCGAAATCTTCCAACCCGCACTGCTGAGCGCAGAGGTGTTTTCTTCCGAACTTTGGACCAATTGCCCCACCATCACTATTCAACTATCAATTCTTGTTCTCTTCAATCAATTCAGTCAACAAGGAATTAAGGAGGAGGTTCAATTTGAGCTTAAGACCCCCATGTATTCCCCTACCTTTTAAAAATTTGGATTTTAGAATGAACCGGAATCTCCCATTTGCTGGAAAACTTTTGATATTTATGGCACCAGAAAACCTAATTAAATGAAAATTTGAATCTTTGGCAACATTATTATTTTGGAGTGAAAATTCGGTTATAATATAGTATGACGAAATCTTTTTCCTATATTACAGTACTCTTTTTTCTGAATAATTATACTTTTACAGTACTTTTTTCTATACTTTTTTCTATATAAGTACTTTTTTTATATGCTAAATTTTCTATTACTTAGTTTAAATATTCATTATTCATTTAATTTTTTGGATTTGATTTCATATTTATGTTATATAATTTGAGTAATTTTATTCATGATATTTGTCATTCTAATTTAAAACAGGAAAAACATTTTTGATAACTGCAATATATTTAAAAAAAAAAAAAAGAATGTTTAAAATACCCCCGGGTCCTGATATCTACTTTTTTAACCGGGGATTATATAACTATAATATATTACTATAATATATTATATAATATATATATATATATATATATACGTATATATAATATATATATAGTATATATAGTATATATATATATTATTTAATACCCATTTTCTGAATCACTTGAAACTACTATTATGATATATATACTCGGTTATATATACTTAATATACTAAAATATACTATATAGTATATATATATAACATATACACTAGATTATACTTAATATATTACTCTACTTCAACCTATTAGATAAATTAGTACTCCTATCAATCGTGATTAATATCTACGCTAATATAGACATCTGTATGTACTTCGTAACCTCACTCAAAACATTCGGTCTAATACTTATATAATATATATATATTAAAATATATATAGTATATAATTAATGATTATATATATATACAGTATATATATATAGTGTATATATATATATACGACTACTACCGTGCTTAACGTTAAATCCCAGTCATAATTCAATTCCTTTAGAATATATATATTTATATAGTATATATATATATATATATATAACTATATAATATATATTATTACAGTATAATAGCATGGAGTAATATATAATTTATATAGAATATAATATTATATATATATATTATATATATATAATAATTATAA
>JABUQX010122306.1:0-5000 GCA_015478945.1 Trachelipus rathkii | reverse complement strand
TATATTTAGTATAGTATATCATATTAATAAATAGTATATACTATATATATATTGACAATTCAAACTTAAAGATAAAAGTAAATATATAATATAGATATAAAATTATAATAGTTATATATATAACTATTATATTATTTATAGTTATAATATTATGTAAGTATAATATATATATATACTATAATATATATAAGAGAGAAACTAACCATCGAGTGTCTATATAATATAGATATTATTGAATAACGTCTAATACCGTAAATAATATATTATAAAGTATAATAATATATATATATATAACAGTAATATTATAATATACTTTATATTAGAATATAAAAAAGTATATTATATAATATATATAGAACTAAATTATTTTTCTTTATCTATTATATATATATATATAGATATATATATTCTATTTTATATATTTATATGATTATATATATATGACTTATATATATATATACTATATTAAATATTATATAATAAAACTTATATTAGTTTGAGACATGATATTCGGTATACCATTAAGCCATGCTGGTCTAAAATCGTTAATAAAAGCTTAAAGATATTTATGACTTAAAAACCCCTTTGAGATATTTAAATTTTAAGCAGGTTAACTATTGCTAATGAATAAATTTATATTAGGTCTTATTTATCAAATTTAGCCCACCCGACAGAGTGAGTTTGCATATGCATTGACAGCTGATACTTACGATTTGACGCGTCTATTATAATGGCTGCTATTTATTGTTGTCTATTTATGTTATTTTGGCCATTGTTATCAGTTTTCAAAAACACAATGTGCGCGCAATTTGGATTTAGTATTGTGCTATTTTAGCCAATTTTTCTGGGTATGAGGCTTGTGGGGAGAAAGGAAGTGTGTTTTTTATTGCTTGTGAGTAGCTGTTTGAATACTGGATGGAGAAAGTGTGCTAGAAGTTAATGGGTGCAGCTCATGAGGGCACTCAGGCTGAGAAGTCCCGTTGACTTTGCTAAACTGTTTGACCTGAATGCTAATCAGGAATCTGTGGTATATCACCCTAACTCTCAACCTAAATGTTTATTAAGCTACTAGGGAGAGACCATTTCTAGCAGGGAATTATTTTTCAAGTAACTTTAATACTCCAACTTTAACATTTTCTTATAATTTTCGACGTAGATGGGAAGAAGAGGGTTTTCTGTGCCTGAATAAAACATTAACACTCTTGTTAACACGTCTGAGATCTTGAATCTCCTAACTATTGAGCTATAATGGCTTAAAATCTTTCTCCCTACAACTACCATTATCTTTGTTTCTGCTACTGCTCCCCTAATGAAACAGATTTTCACGTTCCTTTTTTGAATATCTTACTGCTTCTCATAGACCGTTACTTCTTCCCATCCAAATGCCGAGGTCCTCTATTTAGGGAATTTCAACGTTCACCGCACTGAGTGGCTGGGATGAGGCCAAAACATTCAGTATTTAGCAAACGATCTGGAACAGCTAATTAAGGAACCTACACATATACCCAGATCGACCTAAACCAATTCTTGAACACGCTTACTATATGTATTGCGACCTCTACTCTTGCTTCGATATTAAAAATACAGTTTCCTATCCTTTCAGAAACTTCTGAACCACCTATCTAAGTCATCTAGCTTATAATTCTTATTCTAGCCAGCAACCACAATGTCCCAAAAGTACTTTCTGGCACTTTAATTGGGCTAATCGGAGGGGCATTCCGTCGTTTCATTGCTAACTAATTTTGAAAGGATTTGCTGTACTTTTATTTGGAATCTTCTCAGGTACACTGCTAGTAAAGGATATAATGGAGAATTATTGTTAGAAATATAGATGAGATGAGCTAGGTTCATTCCTTCTTCAATTATAAATATTGTTTCTCCACAAAAGATTTGGATGGTTCGATGTGCTGAAGCCCTGTTCTCGCGCCATTAAAAAAGGAGGACATTGCCTATCGAACATGGAAAGAACTCTCTTCTCCTATCACTACGTTTGACTAATTCCATATTCTGCCTCCCAGGATAATCCTTATGCCGAAAGGTTATTATTTCAACGTGAAGAGCACTTTCACTAAAAAGAAGTGACACAAATCTCTTACTTGGCTCATTACCTACTGATAAAATAAGATTCATTAGGACCCAGCCTTGGCAAACATCTCTGAATAACTTTTGTAAAATCTACTTTAGTCCTTCTAGAATTCAGAGCTCTGACGAGAATATTGTTCAGTATGAATAATCCCTACTGAAAAAAGCTGAATTTCTCTCCGGCCTCCTTTTTCCATCTCGAATTCTACCCTGGACGATTCCGGGTGACATCCATCCTTGCTACTCCTATACTTTTACTCAGGTTTATTCTGAATAGTCTCTACCACTCCGATGATTAAGTACTGATTCGGGTGCATGAGGATCTGAGAATGTCTATTAACGTCAGGAAGGCTAGTGGCTCAGAGTGGGTTATTCCCCGTGTTTTAGAGTCGTGCTATACTGAGCTGGAGCGTCTGTAACTTTCGCTCATCTCAGACGAAAATAAGTAACTTTCTATGTCTTAATACTAAAATATTTCCTCAGTGAAAGAAACGCGCGCAAAATGTCCAGCAGATCTAGAAAAAAAGGTAGCCACTCTGTTCCTTCCAACTACCGCCATAGATAAGCTCTCACTTGTATTCTATCTAAAAATTTTGAAAAAACTCTGCTTAACTATCTTGTTCCTGGGAAAATAATACTATGACACATCCCTTCTTCAGAATCGTTCAGTATGAGCTTTAACGCTACACAAGATACGCAACTAAACTTGCGACAACTTACCACTATATAACTGATTATAACTGGCTTCTTGCCTTAGGACAATAATGCGAGGAAGTAGTCATTGAGGTGGTGGCGCTCGACATATCCAAAGATTTGACCGGGTATGGTATGCGCCACTACTCTCTAAGCTCCCTTCCTTTGGGATTTCCTCCTTCTCCTTGCTTACTCTAATAAAGGTTTTCTTTCCTGATCAACTCCATATCAGCATCATTGATGGAGCGACTTCATCATCCTTTCCTGTTAATTGTGGTTCTATTTCATCTTCAACTTTATTCTTACTTTTCATCATTATGCTCTCAGCTTGACTTCTAACTCTGTTCACTCTGTACGGCGATGACTCAACTCGTATCATTCGTCCACTCTTTTCAGAATATGGCTCGAGAACCTCTATTTGACTCTATTAAGTTGCCTTCTCGGCTCAACCTTTCCATATTCTATTTTTGGCCGACCTGGAAAGGATTTCCAGGTGGGAAACTGTAAACCTTATGAACTTGAACTTTGAAAAATCCAACTTTCTTTACATCTCCCTCACAAAAACACATCCAACTTTCCTATTTCCTCGACGGCTCTCAGCGTGCTCACCTATTGACTATATAAACATTCTTTAGTATGTAGCAATACAAAAATTGTCCTGAAAGCTTCATGTCCACAAAAGGTTGCTAAGGTGTCTCAAAAGAAGATGAAATTTTTGTTCAGGTTGGAGTGAATTTTTTCCTGCTGCAAAGCCATTTCCAGCTATTATAGTCTTATTCGCCCTTCTTTGGAGTATTGTTTTCACATCTGGGGGGGGGGGGCTCCGGCTCCACCCAATATATTTAATAGAGTTGAGTCTGAAGCAAGAAGCACTTTCCTACTTTCAAACTTCTCTGACCATCTATCTTTGCAACTGGGACGTTGGCAGTTACTATTTCTTTTCCATATATTACTACAAACCGGCAGCAGGGAATTGGACCCCGGCTCGCATTGCCACCTCCATGCGGTTGCCCACGTAAGACAAGGGTGCTTTCTCTCGGAATGAATTTGCAAGTGTGGATCATAAAACCAAAACTCGGTTCGTTGTGTGCCTCCTTCTTTTCACCACGTTCAGTTTATTGGTGGAATTCCTTGGAAATCTTTTGTTTTTTCAGCCGAATTTAATCATCCTCTTTTTAAATTCCACGTCTGCGTTCACCTGAAATTTTCGTTAGCTTGGGCTTGCCTTGTGGTTTTTCCAAGCTTTGTATTTGTTCATGCACCCCCTCCCCTATGTATTGAAATCATGGTTATTATAAACAGATGCAGTTAAAAAATAATTTCCCAACTTATTTAGAGAATTTTGTGACTTACTGTAGTCCACCACCTGTTGATATATTATTATATATACCCTCCCCACCCTTATATATATATTTATATATAATCCTTACTATATATATATCTATATATTAAAATAATATATAGGTAATTATATATATATTATATATACGTTCCAATATTTAATGTTTATAAAAAAGAAATGATACTAATTATTAATAATTTCAATGTATGCTCTTATCTGCAAAATCTTTTATTATCTATATCATTTTTGTAGACAGAAGATTAGATAAAGTGAAGTGTGTAGTTGTAAGCGAATGGATAACTGAAAAAACCTGCCAATAACTCGAATGTGAAATCAGAAATATTGAGTAGAGAAAGCAGAAAGTGATAATGAAAGAAAAAGAACGAGATGGAAAAACTCTGTACTGGTAATTATTGAACAAAATATAAACAAATGAGGAATAAATATGTGAGGGGGTTAGAATGGAGAAAATATAGAATATAAGAACCCAATAGTTCAAAGGAATTAACTTGCATGGAATGCTTACGAGATGAAAATAAGATATGACATTGACTTAAACTAAAACAAAATTTGAAAACTTATTTTATTCATCTGCTGTAATAATTTTAAAATAAATAATTACTTTGAATAATGATATAACATGATTAGGAATTATAACAACAGATGATCCTACCAAGAATAGTACAATATATTATTGGTTTGTGATAGATTTCAGAAAATCTCAATAACTACTTAATATAATTATGTCAAGTAGGATAAAAGCCATACCAGATAACGAAGTGAGAGTAGTATTGGTGAGAAATGAAATGACAGATAGAAAGAAGAGTCATTGATGAAAAATAAGATTGAATTCAAACCCTGGGAATTTAGACTAGAGAAAGAA
>JABUQX010122305.1:27500-32500 GCA_015478945.1 Trachelipus rathkii | reverse complement strand
TATATATACTGTATATATGAGGTGAGATATGAGAAAATGTATATATAGATATGTTATCTATATTTATTATTAGATCTATATTATTAGAGTTAAGCTTATATATATATATTCAGTTATAAAGAATAGTAAATTCAGCTTTATAACACTACATATGTATGATTCGATTACATAACTATATATATATATGCTGAGGATGCCGACTCAGCGACATTTTTATATCAAATTTACTCAATGAAATATTGTATTATTAAAGTTACAAAAACGCGTCTCCAGTAAAGGCCTGCGTCGGTAACGCCGGAGCTTCCGCATTCAATTTACACCGTGGGGTCGAACTGGTCGATTTGAAGCAAAAACCAAGTTCAGGCTAGTGGTGGACTAATCCACCAATATCTTTTAAAATCATTTTGATTATTTTCGAAACCAGTTATGGCTTTCTCGAATGACAAGAGTCACGTTATGAGCTTTGATGATTGTACTGGTAACCCATGCACAAGTTCAAAAAACATATTATATTAAATAAATACTAAACTTAATCTGTTTCAAAAGCCAACAATCAAAGCTAAAAATAAATTCTAATACTGATGATACAACACACACTAGATGTGAAGAGAGTTTGATTTGTCTTTGATTCTTAATTTCTTTGATATGATTTATCTTGGAATCTTTGAGCTTTGGAAAGCCTGCCTCAAAAAATACATCAAAGTAAGGGAAATAATTGAATATCAGTGCAAATGGTATTGAAGCTCCCTAAACATAGATCGAGTCATGCTCAACACTTCCACTGTTCATATTTTTACACTACTAAATTCGCTAAGAACGATAAACTATACTGCCACCACAAAGGTGCTGTATGAGTCGCGCGTTTCAATATATTACGTTACATGAAGCAGCAGGTGCGATTAAACTGATATGAATTGACTTTTTAAAATCTAGGTAATGATAATGTCAGAGTAGGAACCCTCTCCCGTCACGCAAGGTATTAAACCAACTTATCCACATCATCTTTCAGTGAAGAAACAGAAAGACACATTGTTCATTTCCGTTTTCAAAGCAAAATAAAGAAATAACCGTTGAGAGCACCGATTATTATTATTGAGAGAGAAGAAATTAACTGAATTGAATTTGAAGACTAAATGTAGCATACTAGAACGAGCAAGAAGAATGAAAAACAAAAAAAAATTGATAAAATAGTTGATTCAAATTTTAATAAAACAAAGCAAAATCCTCACGAATTGTTGAAGGTAAATGTAGAAAACTATTTCTCCAAATTGAATCAATTTACCAATAGCTAACTAGGTTGTACTCTCAGACGTATCGTGAAGGAACGTTTGTTAAGTGACCAAGGATAGTTTAGGATTAAAAGCTCATAATATAATACGCTTTCAATAAGTTAAATATAATAAACACATTATTTTAATTTTTATTATCAAAAAAATGGGACATTAGGGATATATAATTGTCGGGATGTGGGTCCTCATCCCACATCCACGTAATGAGTTGAAAAGAGGAAACAACCACTCTATTATCCCGACGCTTCATTTCGACATTTGCCCTCCACACAAATATAGTTACACTCAAATGTTTAATTAAAAATATATTTTATAATCATAGTTTTAAAATTTAATATTTCTTTAAAGTATTTTAGATGAAATATTAAGGACCCGCATCCGCAGATGCCAAACTACCACGATCATCACATTATATATATATATAAGCCATATATATTATATATATATATATATATATATATATATTATTATTATATTATTATATTATATATATATATATATATATATATAATATATATATATGTTATATATGAAGAAGGTTGCTAAGTACTATATATATATATTAGTTATTATATTATATATAATATAATAAGTAAGATTATATATATATTACATATATTAAGAATACTATTACATATATGCTATACAAAAAGAGCAAAGCAGCTGAGTTGGAGTTATGTAGGCGTTATTGTTACATATATGTATATATATTATATATATACATATGCTATATATTCACTTTGTTACATATTATATATATATATGTTATATGTATATATATATGAGTTACATTATATATATATATATATATATATTATATTGTTATATATTATATAATAATATATGTATATTATTGGTTAACAAACTATAAGAAGAGTAAAAATATATAGATGATATATATATATATATATATATATATATACATATGTTAAAAAGATAGATAAGGTTACTGGAGCATATATATATATATTAAGAGCAGCAGCAGTATATGTATATATATACAAGCGTTATAGGAGAAAGGGAAGACATTATAGCAGCAGCAATATATTGTTATATATATATTATTGTTATATATATATATATATTACATATATATATATATATATATATACTGATCTCCAGCTCTAAGCCTTATCGGAGTCTTGACCTTCCCGGTCGGAGTCCAGTGGCTTCTTACCAAAAAGTGTTAATAAATTTTTGATAACAAATAATTACATTACTGCAGGCTTTTAATAATGAGATGATCAATTAAAGATATTTATACAGTGGCGTAACTACGAATTTTTCCTGGGGGGGGATCTTGGCAAATGCTGTTAATTTATTATATATATATATTATACATATATATGTATATGTTATATATATATATAGTTATATATATATATTATTTATATATATATTATTTATTAGTTCATATTTATTACTATATATATTAGAGTAAATATATATATATATGTTATATATATTATTATTGTATATATATATATTTATTATTTTCATATATATAAATATATATACTTTCTATTTCTGTAAACTGTAAATAAACAAAAACTATTACAGATTGTCCATTACTTATAAAACAAAATCGAGTTTTCGTTTTTTTTTCGCCAACTCGTCAATTATTTCATTTACGTTCACTTGAATTTCTCGGTGAATCGATAGCAGTGCAAGACCATTCAGCCTGGTTTGTGATGTTGTATTCCTCAAGTAAGTTTTAATTCTTCTTAGGGTGGAAAATGTTCTCTCGGGTGTTGCAGTTGATATAGGTATAGTTGCGAGGATATCCGAAGTTTCATCTACGAGAGCTGCAAAACATTTAGACTTGTTCACAGTGTCAACAACTTGCCTCAACAAAATAGCATTGCATGCTTCTATTATGGAATTTTGAATTTGTGGACTAAAATATTTATAACTCTCTCCCTCTAAAGAAGTCTGCAGACTGGCATCACCTTTTCTATAACGTAGTATTTCCCGAAAATTTCCTTCATTATTCTTTGGTTCTTCTGACATAGATATTTTACCAGAATCTCGATGTCCACGAAGAGCCAATTCTTGCCGACCACATAGTAACACTGTTTCAATTATTGGAACGAGTCGTTTTCTGTTTTTCAATACTTGTTGCTGTCTTTCCTTAATTATTCTGTTTTGAATTGACAGTTCAGGCTTCTTTCTCATTTTATTTTGTAGAGACATGATATGAGACCTAACGGTACTTCTTATCCTATTGACTACGACCCCTTCATTTGCTCCTAGTACTTTAGCGTAAAATTTGATAGCCAACGGGCTTAGCTTCAATTTAATGGACTCTGCTGAGATTTTATCATTTTTATTATTGACCTCATCCTCAAAAATCTCGAAGAAACAATTCCTCTCTCCATCGCTGAATAGCTTATTCTTTTCTATAGGTTTTTCATTTCTTAGATTCATCAACGTTTTAGTTTGCGCATCTGCTTTAAATTCTACAAAATCATTCATCTCATCAAGGTTTAATTTCATTTTTTTCTTTGAAGTGATGACTCGGTCTCTTGTCTCTAAAAAAATCATCTATTAATGAACATTGTCCAATTTCATTGCAAATTATTTAAAAACTTATGTAAAAGATTGCAAAATGGGGACGAAAAAGGTAGATAAGTGAAGAGGTTCCTTTCTAAGCTAGACGGTGTTATGTGGGATCTAGATGTTTAAAGGAGGATGTAGGAAAGGGAGTGGAGGTGAAGGCTTTCTCAAGGAGGCTCTTTGTAGTGAAAGTATCCACGCGTTGGATGAGGTAAAGAAAAGCGAAACTGCCATGTGATAAAGAAAAGCAAATGAATTTAATTTGCTGTTTAGGGAGTCACTAGTAGAATATTATATTTACTATAATATATATATATATATATATATATATATATATATATATATATAATATATATATATACTATATATATATATATATATATATATACTATATATATAATATATATATATATATAATATATATATATATATATATTATACTATATATACTTATATATATATATATATTATATATAAATACTATATTTTTAAATTTTTATTTACTTATTAATTTATTTATTTTTATTATTTAAATAAACAAATATTAATAAATTTTAAAAATATATATATACTATACTATATAAATATATATATACATATATATATATATATATATACTATATATATATATATATAACTTATACTACATATATACTATATAATATACTTATATATATAATACATATATTATATTGATATATATACTAAATATAATATAATATATATAATCATATATATATATATATATATATAATATAAAGACATATATATAATATGAGTTTCCACGTTTCGGCCTAGTGGGTTAAGGCGGAAGCTTTTTGCTCCACCTTCAAGAACGCGGATTGTTCGCTTCTTTCAAGGGGTTTTATTGGGGGTTCGGATCCTTTGTTCCGGCTAGCGATGAACCGCCGACACAAAAATTGTCGTTAGTAAGAGATTTTTGTAATATTTACCGTATTGCCAGTTTAACGGCATGGTGTATATACCAATAATCTTCAATACACACACACATTTCACTATAAAATTAGCCAACACATACAACAGAACAATCTATTCACATAAAATTACTCTTCTCATGCTTCTCGCACAGGTAAATGGACCGATTAGGGAATGCGAACCCAAGCCTGCGCATAAACAAGGATTCCGTCCTTCTGG
>JABUQX010122305.1:15000-22500 GCA_015478945.1 Trachelipus rathkii | reverse complement strand
ATCGCAGAAAACTAGATACATCGGTTGCCCATCGTGAGGAAATTGAAATGGCATGTACAGAGATCCCATCGGATACTTTGGAAAACTTTGGCAGATCACCAATTCGCAGTACTAATATGTGTCTGAAAGCTAATGGAAAACACTTTGAGCATCTCGTGTGATTGTAGAGAACTGTAGTAACTTGTCTACATCTACTGACGTGTGAATAAAATTATTATTAACGTATGTATACTTGTTTTTCTTCCCTTGAGGTGTGTATTCATTTTTTTGGCGTACTCTCTCTCTCTCTCTCTCTCTCTCTCTCTCTCTCTCTATATATATATATATATATATATATATATATATTATAAATATTTCCTATTATATTATATATATATATATATATATATATATATATATATATATATATATATATACTTCTTCTATATATATATATATATATATATATATATATATATAAACTGCTGCTCTATAACTCCAATAATATATAAATATATATATATATATATATATATATATATATATATATATATATATATATATATATATATATATATATATATATATATATATTCAAAATATTTCCATATATAAATTTTACAGAAAACTCCTGAGTAGTTGGTAATTTGCAATAAGAATGAAAAAAAGCTGAATAGAGGAAAAAGCAACAATTGCTCAAAGAACAAAACATTTCAATAATAATAATAATAATAATAATAATAATAATAATAATAATAATAATAATAATAATAATAATAACAATAATAATAATAATATAATTCATTTATTGTATGCAAGCCAAGGTCTTTTGGTTTAGGTTTACATAAAGGCTTTATTCCGGAGCAATTTCGGACTTCTCTATTTGCCAAAACACTTGACTCGTCTTTAAAACTCAAGAGACTATTTAATTAAGAAACATAAAGAAAGGTTTCTCTTCAATTTAAAGCTTAACATACAATATATATATATATATATATATATATATATATATATATATATATATAAAATATATAAATATATAAATATATATATATATATATATATATATATACTTATATACTTTTTGCATGAATAACTGTATATATATATATATATATATGCTATGCTTCTTATATATATAATATATATATATATGAATATATATATATATATATATATATATATATATATATATATATAACGCTGGTAACACTTGCTGAATCAAAATAATAAATAATAATAATAATAATAATAATAATAATAATAATAATAATAATAATAATAATAATAATAATAATAATAATAATAATAATAAAAATAATAATAATAATAATAATATTTGCTGCAGATTTGCTCTGTGAACGGTTTTCTGTTTTCATTAAAATCTGAAACATTTTGCAGTATTTAATATATTTTCCACTCTGTAGAGAGCAACATTTCTTCCCCAAGTTCCTCACCTCTGTATTCTTGACCGAAACTCGGTTGCTTGAGCTCTCCGACAGGAAATATTACTAGCATACTTTGTTCCTCCTTTTACTGGCTTCATTATTAATAACCTAACCTAACCTAACTAACCCTCGACCCATTTTCCTGTTAACAATTTGGGCTAATCCCCGCAACGACTTTGTTTGTTATTTGGTGTCATCTGAATTTTTTTTTTTTTTTTTTGCCAACTCTACTGAATGCCCTAAATTAATGGACTATCTAATCTTCAAAATAGTGTTCAGTCTTTTCTTCTTTCTCATTTCCTTAAAAGCATCATTTTAGGTGATTTCAATGTAGTTCTCAATGTACAACCGTTGAACTTTCCTTTCATTTCTACCTTCAGAATAACTTGAGTTGATGGTGCAGTTCCTAACCCGTGTCCCTGATCGCGTTGAAGATGAATCTAACATTCTTGAAATTTTCTTAACTTCTAAAGTCGCTTCTACACTAAGACACTTTTATACTCTAGTGTCACAGTATAAATATATTAACATACAGTAGATCAGATAGATAGAGAAATTATAGAGCAAATTGCGGATATGCTCTTCAAAATTCATAATTTTCAACGGCTGTTTTGGAAAGAAAGCCACGTCATCATTTTCCTACGTCGAAATGTAAGAAACGTTGTGATTGGTTGATAACAAACAAATTTCTAAATTCCTTTTAATTGGCATCGTACTCTTTATGACATTTTACGCATTTTTCTTCAAATTGTTTTTCAACGATAAATGCTAAAAATATTTGTGATAATAAAAGTAAAAAAACTTTTGCTACGTGCGAAACCATATTAAATTTGTTTTAAGTTTTGGAGGCAACTTTTCCAGCGAAAAGTACAGTGCATACAGAAGTACAGAAGATGGCCCGAAAATCATAGCATTGGATTGTAGTATAATTTCATATATATATATATATATATATATATATATATATATATATATATATATATATATATATATATATCTATATCCCGCCAAATATCTATACAAATATATAGTTATATAATATATATATATATACTATATATAATATATATATATATATATATATACATATATATATATATAACGATAATAATAATAATATATATATATATATATACTATATATATATATATATATAAATATATACCCATATTTTATATAAATTTAATTATATTTATATTAATGCTAGTATAGCCTTGTGTACTAGGCCTAGACCGATGTAGCTAGACTTTATTACAGTGCCTCTACAATGCCTCTGAATTTAGCTGCAACTTCCGATTGAGTGTCACGTGCATAGGGACCGACCGGGGCTGGAATTTTGCCGGGGCCGGGGCCGGGGCCGGGGCCGGGGCCGGGGCCGGGGCCGTGGTTAGCTAAAATTAGAAATGTAAGTCAAAAACACTGAGTCTTAAAACTTAGGATGAAAATTAAATATAATTTCAATTAATTAATAATTTTAATTATAAAAAGGAATACATTTAATTAATTCAATTAAATAAATATTTTCGAAAGAAATTTTTAGAAAATAATTGATTTTCTAGAAAGAATAAGTTGTATTAAATATATATATATATATATATATATATATATATATATATATATATATATATATATATATATATATATATATATAGATATATTTTTATATATACACATATCTATATATATATATATATATATATATATATATATATATATATATATATATAAACAGCTTAACATATATATATATGTTAAAATATTTTTAAAACCACTTTAAAATAAATAAAGGAAAATCTTAAGAAAAATAACTAAACGAGATAAAGTTTACGTTTCGGGACTTATATCCTTGGTCCCCTCATCAGAACTAAAATTTTTTTTACAAATTATTAAAACACAAAATATAAAAATATTGAAAATACAAAATAAAAAAGAAAATATAAATTCAAGCAAAAAGGGAAGAATGGCGTCACATTCTTATTCCTTTTTTTATCTAGTATCCAAAAATATTAATTATTTCAAAAGTAAGTCCTTAATATGATCTGATATAAATCTTTTTGTGATTGGATCAAAATTGAAAAATCCTTCTGAAATGTTAAAATTACTTTTGTAGAAATGAAAAAGGACTTAATCAATTGATTTAAGTTTTTATCTTTGGAAACGAAACAAAAATTCTGCACCATTCCAATTAATAACATGATCTTCTTGTGATAAATGTCTAAATACATCACTACTTTCATTGCCTCTCCATGACTTCACCCATGTTGGTCAATTCTCGTTTTTAAGGTCTTTAAAGTTTCTCCAAAATATAAATCATTGCACATATAACAATAATTAAGGAATGTTGTAAACACCTCCCATGGCTTCTCGTTTTGTGGTATTATTAGTAATTAAGATTCTTGAAAGTGTATCAGGAAAACTGAAAATTAAATTAATATTAAATAAATGTTTAAATATAAATTTAAGTTCAAGAAGTTGGGGTGAAAAAGGAATAACTTTAACATTTTCCATGACAAAAGGAGAGCAATTTCTTAGTCCTAGAAAATTAGAGTAGGCATGTTTATATTTACGTTTAATTAAAAAAAGGGGATATGCCAGTTTCTGAAAAGTTTGAAAAATAAATATTTTTTTAATTAAACGTAAATATAAACATGCCTACTCTAATTTTCTAGGACTAAGAAATTGCTCTCCTTTTGATGGAATTTATACCTTTTTCACTCCAACTTCTTGAACTTAATTTATATTTAACTAATTAATTAATATTAAAATAATTTTTAATACACTTTCAAGAATCTTAATTACTAATAATACCACAAAACGAGAAGCCATGGGAGGTGTTTACAACATTCCTTGTTATATGTGCAATGATTTATATTTTGGAGAAACTTTAAAGACCTTAAAAACGAGAATTGACCAACATATGGGTGAAGTCAGGAGAGGCAATGAAAGTAGTGCTGTATTTAGACATTTATCACAAGAAGATCATGTTATTAATTGGAATGGTGCAGAATTTTTGTTTCGTTCCAAAGATAAAAACTTAAATCAATTGATTGAGTCCTTTTTCATTTCTACAAAAAGTAATTTTAACATTTCAGAAGGATTTTTCAATTTTGATCCAATCACAAAAAGATTTATATCAGATCATATTAAGGACTTACTTTTGAAATAATTAATATTTTTGGATACTTGATAAAAAAGGATTAAGAATGTGACGCCACTCTGTCCTTTTGCTTGAATTTATATTTTCATTTTTTATTTTGTATTTTCAATATTTTTTTATATTTTGTGTTTTAATAATTTGTAAAAAAAATTTAGTTCTGATGAGGGGACCAAGGATATAAGTCCCGAAACGTAAACTTTATCTCGTTTAGTTATTTTTCTTAAGATTTTCCTTTATTTATTTTAAAGTGGTTTTAAAAAATATATTTTAATATTTACAGAGCTTGAGTGTTGAATTAGAAGAGCTCTTTAACTGAAATTCTAAATATATATATATATATATATATATATATATATATATATATATATATATATATATATATATATATATATATATATATATATATATATATATATATATATATATATATATATATATATATATATATATATATATATATATATATATATATAAATACTTTATATAAATATTAATATATATATAATATATATATATATATATATATATATATATATATATATATATATATATATATATATATATATATATATATATATATATATATATATATATATATATATATATATATATATGTATATATATATATATATATATATAAATATTATATATATATATATATATATATATATATATATATATATATATTAATTAAATTAAAAAAATAATTTTGAAAGAGATTTCGGAAAATATTTGATTTTCTTGAAGATATTTACTTTTAAATAAATAAATACATTAATATTTTAACAATTATATTTATTTCCTTTTCCCGAATTCGTTTGATATATCAAATTTCGAATATTTTATGTTAAAAACTCGGAAAAGTTATAATTTGGCCTCAATTTTAATTGAAATCATAGTAAATACCAAAAAAAAAAATTGATTATATTTAGGTATGTTTATATATTTTGCATCAATTTATAACAAAGGAGTAATGAAATTAAAAATTAAAATATATATTTTTTTATTTTGTTTGATTTAACCCTCTATTATTTAGTGTAAATTTACAGTTAACTCCGGTACGGTTTTTTCTGATTTTTGGCCGGGGCCGGGGTCGCTAAAATAGCCCGGGGTTGGCCAGGGTTGGCCAGGGCCAGGGACGGGAGCGGGGCCGGGGCCGGGGCCGGGGCGGGGCCGGGGCCCCGGTCGGTTCCTACGTGCAGCTCTAGCCAAGTTCCAACCAACTGAAAATTTTCTGCCGGTGTCGAAGATTACACTTTTTATTATTGAATTCACTTTATTTTCTGTTATTTTATTCTGGTCAATCATAATAATTAAAAACACTGTAAGGTGATTTCATATACCTATATATATATATATATATATATATATATATATATATATATATATATATATATATATATATATATATATATATATATATATATATATATATATATATATAATTATATATATATATATATATATATATGCTGCTATATATATTCTATATATATATATATATATATATATGCTGCATATATATATACTATATATATACTGTATATATATATATATATATATATATATATATATATATACCACTTTCGGCCCTATTGAAAAATCTGTTCACAACATTATACCTCTTAATTTTAATGCTTTCTCTCCAAAACTCCATCCTGCCATATGCGTACTTTCTGGCACTTTAATCGGGCCGATTGTAGGGGGCTTTGCGTCGCTTCTACGCTAACTATGACTGGAGTGACTGCTTTGACTCTGAAGACGCTTCAGCTTCTGCCATTAAGGTGGGAGATGTAATCGTTGATGGGATGAGCAAGTTCATTCCTTCTTTGACTAAATCTTTCTCTCATCAAAATCCATGGTTCGATTGTGCTTGTTCTCTGGCCATTCAGGCTACAGACAGTGCATATCGGGAATGGAAAAATTCTCGTTCTTTTATCACTCTTTCTAATTCCCATTCAGCTGGAAATCGTTGGAGGGACATTCTTCAATGAGCAAAGCGAACTTTCATAAAACGAAAGTGCGCTGACCTCCTTGGTTCTCCTTCTGACAACTCTTTCTCTCCCCTTGCCAAAAATATCTCTGGCAACTTCTGTAAATTTACCTTTCCTCCTCTTATTCGCTCTGATTTTTCTGTTGCTAATACTCCAACTAAAAAGGCTAATCTCTTCAGCCTCCTGTTTTTCTCTAATTCAACCTTGGACGACTCTGGCAATCTTCCTCCTCCTCCTTCTCCTCTCAAGTATCCCATGTCACTACCTGTGATTACATTTGATCGGGTGCATGGGCTCCTGAAATCTATGAAGGTTAGGAAGGCGAGCGGCCCAAATGGCATTGCTCCTTGAGTTTCGAGGAGTGTGCTTCTGAGCTGGCGTCACCTCTCATTCATCTATATTCCCTATGCCTCAATACTAGCACTTGCCCTTAGTGTTGGAAGAGCGCATATACCCAACTGGTTCCGAAAAAGGTGGCCACTCTGATCCTTCCAACCATCGCCCTATTGCTCTCCCTTGTATCCTATCTAAGATCTTTGAAACCCTTCTCAACTCTCATTTCTTAGATCATCTGGAATTTCATTCTCTTCTTTCCGATCACCAGTACGGCTTTCGGCGCTCGAGGTCTACTGGTGATGTACTTTCCTATCTAACTGATTAATGGTTTTCCACCCTTAAGGACTATGGAGAGACATTTGTGGTGGCGTTTGACAGTGTATGGCACGCGTCACTACTCCAAGCTTCCCTCCCTTTGGGTTTTCTCCTTCTCTTTGCTACTTATGTCTAACTTTATTTCAAATTGTTCAATATTGGCTGTTGTTGATGGGGGACTTATTCCTCCTTTTATGTCAATAGTGGTGTTCCTCAGGGTTCTGTCTTATCTCCGACTCTATTCCTGCTTTTCATTAATGATCTTCTCTCT
>JABUQX010122305.1:0-10000 GCA_015478945.1 Trachelipus rathkii | reverse complement strand
ATATATATATATATATTAGAACATCTGAAGGTATAGAATGGAGTGCTTGCATTATAGGTTTATTCTAAAGTAAAATTTACATAATATTAATGTTAATATTATATATAATATTAGATTAATTTTAGATCTAAAATATTAACTTCCCAAGTTCAAAATATTTAATTTAACATAATATTTAAATCAAGGAAGCTCTTCCTCAAATGAGTAAAATTAGGATCGCTATTGTTTACAAGAAACATCTGGGACGTATTTTTTATAAGATTCGAATACCAAGAGCATCATGGCAGGAAAATGGAAACTGGGAAGAAACAAGAAGCTATCCACGTGAAAAGGCTTTTGTTTTGTTTGTGAATGAGAGAAGATTAGGAAAGTGCTTAATTAATATATGGTAAGAAAAAGAAATGTAAAAATGAAATTTATTATTCAGATGTTAAAAGAAAAGTTAATTAATTAATTTAATATAAATTTGGTGAAATTTAAAAATATTCGAAACTGTTCTTTTTTGGAAATTTTAACTGAAATCTGGTAAGCTTAATAGAAGGTTTTCTCAGATCATTCTCTGTACAACATTTGACCTGATAAATGGGCTTGAAAACTTATGATTGCTGGGAACTGGAAACGTTCCACATTCAGATAATTTTATTCAGTGAAAAGATTCATTTAGAAAATCTACACCTTCTCACAATCACTGACTAACTATAGTCGGGAAAGTATCTGATGCACACACACACACACATGCACACGCACATACCTACAAACATACAGGCATACACACACACACACACACATATATATATATATATATATATATATACTCTATAACATATATATATATATCTATAACATAATATATATATACTACTATATATATATAGTATGTATGTATGTATGAAGTAATGTATGTATATGTATATATATATATATAATGTAATAATATATAATAACTAACTGTATATCAGCAACAATATCAGCTATCATATATAGCTAGCATATCCTTCTTCAATGTATGTATCTGTAATATGAGTATGTAACAATGGCAGCAGCCAGCCAGCCATATATTGTAACTGTAACAGCCAGCAGCAGCAGCAATAATAATAACCAGCCAATAACAATAACCAATAACCAGCCAATATAATAATAACCAGCAATAACAATAGTAATAATAATATATATATATGTATATATATTATCAATAATGTAGTAACAATAATAACAGCATAATAATAACTCAGCAGCCAACTGTATGCTGTAATAACAATAACCATATATATAACCTTGTTGCTATATATATATATATATATATATATATATATATATATATATATATATATATATATATATATATATAATAATATGCTATATATATATATATATATAATATTGATGATATTGATGATGATATGGATGATATTGATGATGATATTGATGATGCATGTATTGATATTATTGATGCATCAGATACTTTCCCGACTATATATATATATATATATATATATATATATATATATATATATATATATATATATATATATATATATATATATATATATATATATATATTTATATATATATATATAATATAATATATTACATATATATATGTATGTATAACTATATATATATATATATATATATATATATAGCATAACTAATAATAATGTATAATAATAATATACCTAATATATTACATATAATAATAATATATATATATAATAATATATAATATAACAATATAATAATATAATAACCAGCCAGCCAATAATAATAATAATAATAGTAATATATGTAATATATGTAATGTGATAATAACATTTCTCTTTATCTATTAATTATCTGTATATAGTCTTAAATCTCTTTTTACAGATTCCAATAGTAGCACCACAAGAAGATCTTTCAGAATGGATATGTATATGTATATATATATATATGTATATATATATATATATATATATATATATATATATATATATATATATATATATATATATATATATATATATAATATATATACATATATATATATATATATATATATATATATATATAATAATAATAATAATAATAATAATAATAATAATAATAATAATAATAATAATAATAATAATAATAATAATAATAATAATAATAATAATAATAATAAAATTAATATTAATAATATTAATAATATTAATAATAATATAATATAATAATAATAATAATAATAATAATAATAATAATAATAATAATAATAATAATAATAATAATAATAATAATAATAATAATAATAATATTAATAATAATAATAATAATAATAATAATAATAATAATAATAATAATAATAATAATAATAATGGCGTATTTGCAAAGTAGTCCACAGAGGCAAAGCCTGCCTTATATTCATGACTTAACTAATGAATACATTTAGCAGAATATAAATAAAATTATCATCAATTAACCCAAATTATGAATAAAAAAAAAAGAATGAACTTAAGTGCGTTCGGATTGCTTTAAGTTTCGTTCATTGAACAGTACGAATAATTTGGAAAATAGTGAAAATATAAATTTCCTTTTACATTGGATATATCGACTTTTTACTCAAATACTGTATACCTGTATATGAGGTAAGAATAACGTTTACATTTTTATTATACACTCGTACTCTCTCACATATATATATATATATATATATATATAACATAATAATATATATATATATATATATATATATATATATATATATATATATATATCTTATATATATCTGCTATCCTCAAATATCTCGTGACTCAACGGTACCCGCAGAAGGTCACGAGGCTTTCAAGGAAAGGGTTCGTCTTAGCAAATATCTAAAGATGTTCACTCTCTCTGAAAGAGACTATGCGCGGGATGGTGTGAGCTTATATATATATATATATATATATATATATATATATATATATATATATATATATATATATGTAATATATATATATATATATATATATTATATATATATATATATATATATATATATATATATATATATACATATATATGTATATATATATATAATATATATATATATATATAATAATAATATAACCAACCAATAACCAACATATATATGTGTGCAACAAACATTTTGCTGCTGTATGTATCTATCGCCAGCAACAATAACCAGTAGCAGCTTATATAACCTTAGCCAGCAATAACAACTGCTATGTATAACCTTAGACGACACATTGAAAATCTCTAATATTTCTCTATTATTACTATTATTGATTTAATATTCAATATATGTTTCCTTGATACATAATGATGGTTGTTTAAAAATACTTTGCTCAGTTTTGGAAATAATAATAATAATAATAATAATAATAATAATAATAATAATAATAATAATAATAATAATATAATATAATAATAATAATAATAAATTAATAATAATAATAATAATAAAGATTCACAAAAAAAATAATAATAATAAATTATTATTATTATTATTCAATATTAATAATAATATTATTATTAACCAATATTATTATTGTAATCGGCAACCAGTAACCAATAATAATATTATTGTCGCTAATTTAAAATGAAATTGATGTGTCCTTTATTGTTACCGCTCAGAAGTTAGATTAAATTACCAATAACCCATACTGTATATATAGTTCTTCTTATTCTTCTTTTTCTTATTCTTTTCTTCTTTTTTTCTCTTATTTTCTTTTATTTTTTTCTCTTTCGTCATTCTCTTTTTTTTATCTTATAACTTCTTTACACTAGTAAATTTTTAGAGTTTCACTTCTAATTTAGAATCTGTCTTACATAAATACTACTGTGTTTAATGCAGTTTGCTACCATTCAACTCTACCAAAACTTTACAGATGAGCAAAACTTTACAGTGTGTGTGTGTGTGTGTGTGTGTGTGTGTGTGTGTGTGTGTGTGTGTGTGTGTGTGTGTGTGTGTGTGTTAAGCCATAGCATTTTCAATTGTGTGGGTGTGGTGATTGCAATTTGGTTGCGAATGTAGTTTTATTTTGAAGAAAAACATAAAGACAAGAATGTCATTGTGAAAAGTGTTGAAAACCAGAATTCTTTCCCTGACCTTCACAAAAATTTGCATCGGCCAACAGACAGACTAGAAGCAAACAGTAGTGGGGAAGAGAGTAAATGGAAGTAAAATGAAGAACATAGAAATGCTAAATATAAGATAATCGACAATATAAATTGGTTTTTAATAAATTTATTTAACTGATTGCATAGAATAGGAATATTTTGGGGATTTATTTAACTATTGATATTTTGGTAATTGATGTGCGTAATATTTAAAATGTATTGGATCTGTATGAAGTGCAATGTATGCTGCCGCGCTGCCATATATATATATAGCCAGCCAACAGTATATAACAACCCAACCTTAACCTTGCTATATGCTGCTATATATATATATATATATAGCTAACTTATATATATACCGCAACTCCCAAAGAACTATAGTCTTTTTGAAAATACGACCAGATTTTTTTTGTCCTTATTCTCTAATCTTTCTTGGATGGATAAGACATAATGTATCTTACTAAATATGCTTCTAATTGGTAAAGGATTCTAAGACACCAAAACTAGTTCACGCCACTCTAGTAATTTTATCTTCATAAATGAATTGACCTTGTTATGGAATACGTGTCTCACATTTAGATAACTTCCATTCATATACAACTATACTTGAAAAGGGAGTGTGTCATAAGATATTTCGTTTCATGAGCTTACTCAATATCACTGAATCCCACAATTTGATCCAAAAGCAGAAGAGTTGTTGAACCACTTTCTCCCTAATAACTTATTGTCATTACAGCGAAAACTGATCTTTTGAACTCTTTAGTTGCATTCCTCTCATCCATTCTCAATCAAACTCTCGCATTCCAGTCTTATAATCAAGGCTTATTAATTCCTTCAATACACAGGTAAAGTATTTCCAATACCTCCTTTTATTTGTACACTTTTAAACTCGTACCAGGATTCTGGAATATGATTTCATGATTCGGCTTTCCTCTGGATTTAAAGTCTTTCACATTGGACTGGATTCTCTATCAACGGATTATGCATATATATATATATATATATATTTATAATATATCTTCAGAATAATATATATATTATATAATATAATATATATATATATATATATATATATATATATATATATATATATATATATATATATATATATCACTAAATATATATATAAATATATATCTTAGCCAACAGCAACCTAGTATATACTACTCAATTTTAACAACAATAGCCAATATGTATATATGTAATAGCAATAATAGCCAACTAACCAGCAATAACATGTAACATAATATAACCAACAACTTAGCCAGCCTTATTAGCAATATGTATATATAACCAACAATATATGTATAGCATATATAAAAATTTTCTGCAAATGAATGTACATAAAATTCAATAACCACGAATCTATAATCTAAGGACCATTCTTTGTATAGAGGGCAGAAGCGGCTAAGTAGTATCAGAATTTCCCTCCATATTTTGTATTTAAATTGAGCATAAAAGTTGCCTTTTCATTTATTAAAGTCGTGTCAATAACAGAACAATAAATGCGGTGTAGTGTCCCATTTACAAAGGTTCTCAATGCACATTCCTTATTTATGGTATTCTGCTGGAAGGTTCAAATTTATATATTATAATGGAATTGGAATTTTAATAAATTGCCTAAATTTCTCATGTACCAAAATTTATATGCATTATAAATATTCAGAGTTTATATATATATATATAATATTAATAACAAATATATATATATATACCTATATATATATATATATATGCTCTATATATATATATATATATATATATATATATATATATATATATACAGTAGCGTATCCAGAATTTTTTTCGGGGGGGCCAGACAAAAATCGTTTCTTATATATACAGGCATATATATATATATATATATATATATAATAATATAATAATATAATAATATATATATTCTTAATATATGTATATATATATATATATATATCTTTATATATACTACATAACAACCAACTTAATATATATATCTTTCTTCTTTATATATATAACTAACATATATGCTAGCATAACATATATATATGCTATAGATATATACTACTATATATATATTTATATATACATGTATATACTTATATATATATAATGATATATAGATATATATTTATATAATTAATTTAATCTCTAGATTTTGGTTATAAACGAATATGATATAGCAAAAATGCTTAGTGGTCTAAAAATTTCGGCGGGGGCCATGGCCCCTAAGCCTGGATACGCCACTGTAATATATATATATATATATATATATATATATATATATACTTCAAAATTTATATATGCATATATATATATATATATATATATATATATATATATATATATATTCGAAAATCTGTTCACTTATAATGGGTATATGTTGGTCGTTAACCATATTTCATTCTTACTGAGGTTTGCTCCCAACCTTACGCTGATGATATGTGTGTGTGAGTGTGTGTGTGTGTGTGTGTGTGTGTGTGTGTGTGTGTGTGTGTGTGTGTAGGTGTGTGTGTGTGTGTGTGTGTGTGTGTGTGTGTGTGTGTGTGTGTGTGTGTCCCTTTCTATCTATGAAATTGAGTTATGAAATATATATATATATATATATATATATATATATATATATGCTATATATATATATATATATATAGCAACCCAACTCTGCTGCTGTAACTATATATATATATGCTATTGTTGATGATGTGTGTGTGTGTGTGTGTGCGTGTGTTGGTGCAAGTGTGTGGGGAGGTTTAATAAGAGCAGCATGTACAAAGTGAAGAAGAAAAAATGAGCGATTTCAAAATTATTAAAACATTTTCCCAATTGTTTAATGAATTTATTTCCTGAGAGATAAACTTTTCTCTCTCTCTCTCTCTCTCTCTCTCTCTCTCTCTCTCTCTCTCTCTCTCTCTCTCTCTCTCTCTCTCTCTCCTTTCTTCTTTTATCAATCGAATTTATTTTGCTTCTTTTCGAACAGGGCGATCTCAATTACGCAATAGTTTTTAATTCAATCAATCTTTTAAATAGCTCTATATAGATTTATATATATATATATCTCTTTTATATATATATATATATATAATAATAACCAACAGCTATATCTTTGTATATGGAAATATTCTGAAATTACCTTTTTTAACATAATAGTTTAAAAAGAATACGTTAGAATTTATCTATATAGTATTTTTAATAATAACTATAATAATATATCATATATATAGCTATCACGACAATATTGCTCTTGTATAAATGTATTCTAAATCATCTTTCTTTCAACAAATACCTTAACCATATGCCTAATATATATACATGTATATAGGTAATAACCAATAATAGCCAACCAATAATAGCCAGCCGTAATAACCAGCAATATGTAATAATAATAGCCAGCGCTGTTTAGCCAGCCAACCAACCAGCCAGCCAGCAGCAGCCATGCTAGCTACAAGCAGCCAGTATAGCATATATGTTCATGCCTTCTTGTTTGGCCTGCCAATACATAATATGTAGCAATCACTGTATAATACCAGTAATATGTATCATAACAATAATAACAACAATATATGTATAATAAATATATGATATATATATAGTGATGTTCATGTGTGTATCTATGTTTGAGCATGTTTATTGTAGGTGTGTGTGTGTGTGTGTGTGTGTGCGTGCGTGTGTGTGTGTGTGTGTGTGTGTGTGTGTGTGTGTGTGTGTGTGTGTGTGTGTGTGTGTGTGTGTGTGTGTGTGTGTGTGTGTGTGTGTGTGTGTGTGGTGAATAGCTTTTGTTCCTTCCGAACTTCAACTTATATACAAAAGCCAAGTCCAAATATTCAGTTCATAATTTATTAAAGTTACCTACACGTTTCGGAAATCTTGGCTTCCATTTTCAATAGGATCTGAAATTAAAAAATTTTGAATGAATGAAAAAAAATTTGAGAGCTTTTTAAAAATTTTTGACCCCCGCCCAACCCAATTAACTGATTTACTGAATAAATCTTCCTTTTTCCACACTAAAATCATGAAAAAAATATTAGTAATGCAATACAGTTTATTAAAAAGAGAAGATAAAGTACATAGTAACTGAAAAGTACATAATAATAATAATAATAATAATAATAATAATAATAATAATAATAATAATAATAATAATAATAATAATAATAATAATAATAATAATAATAATAATAATAAAAATAATAATAATAATAATAATAATAATAATAATAATAATAATAATAATAATAATAATAATAATAATAATAATAATAATAATAATAAAAATAAAAATAAAAATAAAAATAAAAGGAAAGAGACATAAAACTAATGAAATAAGAATAAATAAAAATAAAAATAAAAATAAGGAAAAATAAAAATAAAAATCAAAATCAAAATCAAAATCAAAATCAAAGTAAAATAAATCAAGAGTATCAAAAATTAAAAAAAAAAAATCAAAAAAAAAAATCAAAATCAAAGAAATAAAAATCAAAATCAAAAGATCAAAATCAAAATCAAAATAATAATAATAATAATAATAATAATAATAATAATAATAATAATAATAATAATAATAATAATAATAATAATAATAATAATAATAATAATAATAATAATAATAATAATAAGCTGTTAAATAATTTACCGATACTAAACATTCTTCACGCCAAAACTGAATTTTATTAAAACAAGCGACAAGGAGAAATCAACATTGGTAAGAAGTTAGAATTAATTTGGTTGGTTCTTTTATATATATATATATATATATATATATATATATATATATGCTAACAACACCAACATATATATATATATATATATATATATAGCATATATAACTGCTGCTGCTCTTCTTCTTCATGCTAGTAATGTGGCTGTACCAAAAAAGAAAGATGGGAAAACATTTTATGTATGGCAAACATAATTCGAATAACAAACCTTTCTTTAATATATATATAGCATATATGTATATCTTATATATATGTATATATAATATGTTTATATATATATCTAATATATTAAGTGACTATTATGTGTCATATGTATACACCATTATTTGATAACCCGTAATTGGTAAGAACATATCATATATATATATATAACTATATATATAACCAATAATATGTATATATATATATATATATATATATAATAATAATAATATATATATACTATAATATATGTAATATATATATATATATATAACCTAGCATAATAGCGCCTAACGCTCCTTCTTTCTTCAGCAACCAGCCAGCAGCAACCAGCCAGCAACGTAACATCATGTACTATAACATATATATATATATATATATATATATAACCAACAACTTATATATATATATCTTATATATATATATATGCTATATATATATATATATATATATATATATATATATATATATATATATATAACAATATATATATATTGGTACTGATATAAGAGTAATTTTTAACTTTATAGTGTAGCTATTTTGTCCAAAAGTGATTCGCTAATTCAGTTCCCAAATCTAGAAGAATACTTCTCTAAAATCTGAAAATCTGAGTACTGAATTTTGCCATTTCAAGAAGGTGAATGATTCTTGATTGACAGAGAGTTTCTCGTGTTCTTAAATATTAGTTAATCCTGTATGAGATTCCTTTTGAGCCATCAATACGTACTCTGAGGATTCGTTCCGTAAAACCTATGTATACGTTTCTAAATTACATTTAGGGCAAGTATATTTAATAAACAATTAGGGTATGATTGTATCTTTAAACTTAAAAATTATTTTAAATACTGGAGATTTTTTCAAATAAAGTTATATATATATATATATATGCTTAACAACTTATAACTTTCTTTATAATAAGTTATACAATAACTTATTATATATATATATATACTATATATATATATATATATATATATATATATATGCTATGCTGCTCTGTATATAACAATATATATACTGTAACTATATAA
>JABUQX010122304.1:15000-17500 GCA_015478945.1 Trachelipus rathkii | reverse complement strand
CAAAACAAGTTTTTTTTTCACAAGTATGCCCAGGCCAACTTAAAATCAAACCTCAATTCAAACGTTGATTCAAGTGTACACTGCTCATCTGCTGAAATATAAATAAATAATTAATAATAATAATATAGATAATTATAATAATAATAATTAAAATAATTGAATAATAATAATTAATAATAAAATAATACAATAATAATAATAATAATATAAATAAATTAATAATAAAATAAACAATATAATTAATAATAACTGTGAATTAATTAAATTGAGAAACATAATAATAAAAATTAAAATAATAATAATAATATAATAATAAATGAAATAATAAATAATAATAATGAACTATAACTAATAATAATAATTAATATAATAATTAATAATAATAATAATAATAATAATAATAATAAAATTAATTTTACTTAAATTTTAATATTCACTAATGATATTAATAATAATAATAATAATAATAAATATAAAAATTAATTTATTATATAATAATAATAATAATAATAATAATAATAATAATAATAATAATAATAATAATAATAATAATAATAATAATAATAATAATAATAATAATAATAATAATAATAATAATAATAATAAATAATAATTATTATTATTCTTTTATTATTATTATTATTATTATTATTATTATTATTATTATTATTATTATTATTATTATTATTATTATTATTATTATATATTAACTTATTATTATTATTATTATCAACACCATCATCATCATCATCATTATCATCAAAGAATTGGAAGAGGAAGAAGTAACTTTAAACTTTAAACTTTTTTGAAAATTTTCAGAAAAAGCGGGAGGAAGAGGAACCAGAAATATTATTGCATTTTCTTGTTAGTAACACGTTTTGTAGTGTTTCTTAGAATAGATTTTGCAAGATTTCGGGATAAAATTTAAGCTGCATGGGGTTTCTCGAATTTGAAGGTAATATTTGAAAGTAGCCTCCCGCGCGGCGAATAGCACGAGACAGGAAACATATTCAAGGAAGATATATGGATTATAGACTTCCCCCCCCCCCCCCCCTTCATCAGAAGTGAATCATCTCCTTTACGAGCTCTTCATCGAAGCAATAATCGTTATACAAGGGAATCAAACAAGTTCGAATGCAAACCCAATTAGTTTGCAGAACCTCGAACTTGAAGAAACAGAACTACATACGGTGATAAGAAAGTAATCGGGAGAACCCAGAGGAGAATAGAATTTAACAGTATGAGGAGAATGATTAGAAGTTAAGAAAATGTAAAGAATATTCTGTTGATTTCCAAGACGATTATTGGTGATACGGGTATGGAGTTCCACCATCTGCTCAAAGCTATTCTGGATAACCAGTTGGATCTTATGAACTAGAAGAAAGCTATAGGTAGTTAGTGAACATCAAATATTATACTGTATATGGAAAGAAAACGGAAACTGTTTTTTTCTTGTAGTAGTAGTAGTAGAAGTATTGTAGTAGTAGTAGTAGTAGTAGTAGTAGTAGTAGTAGTAGTAGTAGTAGTAGTAGTGGTAGTAGTAGATTAAGCTCACCTAAAATGATGACTTCAGAGAAAGAAGGAGAATAGAGAATGTGGTCCACTTTGTGTTTTAAATAGTCGAATATATGATAATTAGTTGAATTAAGAAATAGAGAAACAGAACCAAATGAATTTAGGTGTGCTTTGACAAGAGAGTCTTGGCCATAAGATTGAAGTGCGAGAACTGAAAACGACGTGGCTGCTCACATATTCATAAGATCCTCCAGTGACTGATGCTTGAGGATAGAGATAGGAGGGAACAGGCTGAGATTACTATCAAAGCACCTAAGTACCTGAATTTTGGTAGAAAACAAGAATTGTTGTTAGGTTAGGTTAGGTTAGGTTAGGTTAGGTTAGGTTAGGTTAGGTTAGGTTAGGTTAGGTTAGGTTAGGTTAGGTTAGGTTAGGTTAGGTTAGGTTAGGTTAGGTTAGGTTAGATTAGGTTAGGTTAGGTTAGGTTAGGTCTAGGGGAAGAGAGGTTTTGTTATTCAAAGTGAAAGTCAGAATAAAGACAGTGAACGTTGCAAAACTTAATGAAATAAGAAGGTTGCTCGCCAGAACAAGCCAGTGGATGTTTTGCAGACTCTAACCCCAAGTGATTAATGAGAAGGAGTGGACGAGGGATATTGTTTAGATGCTGCCACAACAATCATCTCTGAAACAGGTTTATGCTTCTCCATTTTATGATCTATTTAAAAGAATGTATTCGAATGAGCGCCTATGGGGACATGAGTAGAAGAATGGGGGGGGAGGATAGTGGTGGAAATGTCCACTAAACCAGTTAATCAGGTACTATAATATATGGTCGATAGAGAGTACACCAATGCACCCTCCTCGAAGCTGAAGTTTGAAAAGATGAACCAAAAAGAAAACGTAGTGCAGAGACATGTTAATCCAACCTTAAACACAACGCTGTGTATATACAATGGAGAGTACCTGCCTCGCTCCAGACGTCGCC
>JABUQX010122304.1:5000-7500 GCA_015478945.1 Trachelipus rathkii | reverse complement strand
GAAAGTGAAATGATTGAATGAACAGTAAAGTACGCGAGTTTAGAGTGAAGTAATTGAGTAGACAGTAAAATAATTCAGTAGACATAAAAGTAATTAAATAGGATGAGAAGTAATTGAGTGGACAGTAAAATAATTCAGTAGACATAAAAGTAATTAAATAGGATGAGAAGTAATTGAGTGGACAGTAAATAAATTGAGTTGACAATGAAGTAATTGAGTCAATAATAAAGTTCTTGAATTGGCAGTAAAGTAAATGAACAGTGGAGTAATTAGTAGGCAGTAAAACAATTAAGTGTACAATTAAATAGTGTGATCTATCTGCTACTGTGTCTCCTCTCCACTCTTAGGCTGATAACTCCATCACTCATCATTACTCCTTCCAATTTAAAAGACGACTCATTCAACAAAAAATAAATAACGCTAGGAGGGTAGCCGTGAAGCAACAAACCTCTGATCTTTCTCGTACCTTTAGTTGTGTTAAGGAAAACATGGTTGTTTTAAATGCCTCAATAACTCAGATTCTTAATCTATCTACTTGACATAATCTTCCAAACAACTATAATATCTTCCTTGAAGACACAACTCTAACCTTCTTCTGTTCTTAATATTCTTGATATTTTCTTTTCTCGTGATCTTTCTTAGAAGGATCAGAGATCTGTCTTGGAAGGATCAGGGATCTTTCTTAAAAGGATCACATTATGTTCTTTCTAACAAGTCTCTGGGAAATTGGGTGTTCCAAGCCTCCTTCAGAACTTCTTCTTATCACTCCAGTTGCAAGTTCTGAATAAGGGTGCTGCTCGCCCTTAAATAAAGTATGAATCACATATTTGTTTTGGTTCCAAACATGTTGCTCTCCTTTATAAAGTGTATTCTAGGTAGGGCTTGTCGACCCCTTAACTCTCCTACTCTCACTAACTCCCTCAACTCTCCTACTCTCACTCACTCTCTTCAAACTCTCCTACTCTCACTAACTCTCTCCAATCTTTCTAGCCGTCGTACTGGAGCAACAATCTCCTTATTCTATTGACATTACAATTTATTGAATTTACATTTCTCTTTTGAATTTTCCAGTCATGTATATCCTTCTTTGAGGGGAATTCCTTCGACTCGTATTCCAGAAAGTCTCATCCTTTCTCTGTACAATTCTGTGACCCAGACTTAACTGCTATGCTCAATCTTAGCGGCACTCCACTGATAAAGTCTGGAACACACTTCATTTATCTACTTTTCCAACTACATTTGATTTGCACTATTTCAAGCGCTGAGTATCGGAGCATGTCAGGATTTAATTTGTTCCTGGTTTCCAATTTTTTAAAAAATTTGATGGAATTTGGTTAACTTCTGGCCTTTACCTACCACAGGATATATATAGGCCTATATATATATATATATATATATATATATATATATATATATATATATATATATATATATATATATATATATATATATATATATATATATATATATATATATATATATATATATATATATATATATAGGCCCTGTTATGTTTTACGACTCCGTCAGTTTTTAATTTTTTTTTTTTTTTTTTTTTAACATATTGCTAGTATATAATACTAACAATGAATTTAAGTAGTGACGGACATGATTCAAAAGTTCGAAATATTTTAAATAATTTTTTAAAAATCACATTTATATAAAAAAAAATTTAAAAATGAAATATCTCGAAAAGTACGATACTTACAGAAAAACCAATTACATATTTTGAAAAAATAAATAAAAAAAATAAAAAATGAAATATCTCGAAAAGTACGATACTTACATAAAAACCAATTACATATTTGGAATCAGCATATAAAGCTTATTACATAAATGTAAAAAAATAAAAATAAAAAATAAAAAAATTAAGGGGCTCTAGCCGACGGGGGACAGAGGGGGGGGACGTTTTCCATACCCCATAGGGGAGGGGGCGGAGAAACCCGCGACACCCGAATACAAGAGCGGGGGTTCGGAGACCCTCCCAGGAGGAGGAAATAGTCTACCCTGTTGTTCCCGGAGAGGCCGAGATACCCGACACCTGCCATTTTTGCGGTTTACTTTTGGGTATTCCTTTAGTTAAAAAAAAAAAATTAAAACTGTCGGAGTCGTAAAACGTAACAGGTCCTATATATTTTTGAATCATGTCCTTCACCACTTAAATTGATTGTTAGGATCATATACTAGAAATATATTAAAAAAAACAAAAAAAAATATCAAAAACTGACGGAGTCGTAAAACATAACAGGTTCTATATATATATATATATATATATATATATATATATATATATATATATATATATATATATATATATATATATATATATATATATATATATATATATATATATATATATATAATATAACCCTATATAAATATGGGCAAAAAAAATTCTTCCATACTATTAACACAATGTTTTTTAAATCAACAATTTGAAATTATGAAAAAATAAAAATGGTAAATGTGTGCTGTTAATTTGCAATTTATAAAAGTTTAG
>JABUQX010122303.1:0-53092 GCA_015478945.1 Trachelipus rathkii | reverse complement strand
GGTGTGGGCACCGGGGAGGTGGAGTGTACAAGAGCAGTGGAAGTCACCATAAACACGAAATATCGACAGGTGACATTGCCATTGGTGGTGGTTAAAGATGAGTATATCCCAGCTTGCCTCTTTTGGGCATGAACTATCTGGTAGAAACTGAAACAGTTCTAGATTTTGGTGAAGGAATAATTTCGCATGGTGAAGATCTAGAATGTGAGTGACACGTTTATAACAACGGTGCGTAAATATGTATCGGTAACAGAAACAGGTAGTCATATAATGGAAATAGCCGCCAGGGAGATTATGAAAAATACATAAAGTAGATCAGAAAGCGTATAAAAAAACGCTGAGAGAGAGTTTGTGAGAAGAAATGGACCCAAATTGGGAAGAACCGATCTTCTTAAAGAAATTTTCCGTACAGAAAGTTTTCCATAAACCAAGGGCAATTTTTTAGTGAAGAAATGGCGAACAATTATTATAGTGCAGTCGGTGGGATGATCACCACAACTTGTACATGTAACGCGTGACCTACACAGAAATCCTTCGCGCACATAGGACGAGCAAAATTAATATAGAGCAGGCAGGAAGTATGTGTGGCATCCAAAAGATATACTCACGTGGCTTCAGCGGAAAGTATGCGGACTTGCCCGAGTTGCCAGTTAATCTAAAATCGATCACAATTGTGTTCCCACCTTTATACGGAAATTAGAAGTTAAAAACCCTTTCGAGTTAGTGGCATTGAATTGTGATGGTCAAGCCAAACGAAGATTGGGAAATTAGTGAGCATGTCTGGTTGCAATGATCAAATTGTAGTAACTTGGGGACACAAAATTGGTGAGGGCCCCACTGAAAAAAAGGTAGCAAAAAAGTTGTATCAGATGCATTGAGTAATCATATGCTACCAAGTTTCATACATGCACCGTACAAAGACTACACTGACCGATAATGGAGCTGGAATTTAGAAGTGGTAGAAGTTCGGGGAGATGCTACGGGAGTATGGCATTGAACACATCTATAGTAGTCCTTATAAGCCAGCAGGTAACGGGGCAGTGGAGCGTGTCAATAGAACGTTTGCAGAGCTAGTGAAGAATGTAGTAGCTGAAGAATTGGATTGGGACATTTGCCTGACCGAGAGTAGTGTTGACAATAATAACACACAAAACAACTGAACTGGGATGTCACCAGCAGAGAAATTAATGACGGAACATCATGAAAGAGGAGTGATGCTACCCATCCCAAGAGAAGAACAAGGAAAGTGGAGAGAGGGTCACCCTAATTGGTTACCTTATGCAGTGGGTGTAAAAGTTAAAAGGAAGATTATAAGTGTGGATAGGTCAGTAGACAAGAAGTTGGGAGAAAGATTTGCAGGGCCCTATGTAGTTACCAAAGTTGTATCCGAGGGAATGACGTATGAGATCGAAAGGGAAGGAAAAACTATAAAAGCACATTATTCACATTTGAAAGTTTGGGCAGATCCGCCTCCTTACTTGTTACAGCATTTCCGACAAGAGAACGAAAAAGTAGAATTGGAGACCTCACAAGTAAACTCACCTGAAGAAAATGATTCTGAGATGGAGATATCGGAATGTGGCCCCCGGTTGGGGTTCTTTAGGAACTTATTAGTGTCAATGGATAAGAACCAGTTGGTCAAGTGTAGAAAGAACCAGTTGGTCGAACGCGCACAGAACCAGTCGGTCGAAGGTGGACACAACCGTCCGGAACAGCGTACAATTTTGAGGAGTAAGAACCATTCGGTCGTTACGCGGACGGAAAAGAAGAAAGGTGCTCAGTTAAAGAAGGCGTGGCAGATGCTGAAAGGTGTAGCGACATGCAAGCGTCAAAACGAAGCAGGTTGTCAGGCAGGACGACGGACCAAGTGGATAACATTCTCCAATTATGGGACACAACGAGCAATACGAAGTCGGGTTCCCTCACCTATTGATTCCAGTGAACAGTTGGAATGGTTTGACAACAACGATATCAAATAGACGGGACAAGTCGACTTTGTATCCGGAAGTTTTGAGGCGTCGTTACGGTCGGAGAACAGTCGTATATATTTGGCTTGCAATAGGAGCGACAGATGATTGGAAGAAGAAACGCCATTTGGTCAATTGGAGGAGGAGTTGCCTGTACCTGGGACTGGAACGTTAGAAATGGAAGAGAGAGCCTTGAACCCAGCAGAAGACTTAGAAACACCAGAACCAACAAGGAAATCCCTATATGAAGAGTTTGAGAAAGTTCTGATAATATGCACACATACTGTGAGCAAGTTGAACTAGAAGATGTTGAGCAGGGTAAAAATAACCGGTACTCACCACCGAACACAAGATCACGAGGATCAGTTTCTGAGTTGTCTAACGTACAAGGGAAAATTATAGAGTACGAAAGACGGACAGAAGCAAAAAAGGCGTCAAGAAGGAGGAACCAGTGTAATTATTTTTCTTGTTAGAGATTGGACAACCTCTCTGAGGCGGAGTCGTACAATAGCGATTTAAAGAATCCCTAACGCCAACTAAAAATATTCTGAAATAAGAAAAATCGGACTGGAATCGCGTCTTTTTTATAATGTTGAAATTTTGCGGTATAAGTGGTCCACATAAACGAGTGTAAATAAAGGTGATATTTTCGGAGGAACGAAAAGCAGATTATATAGAGTTCCAGTGGAAAATCCAGTAACAACGCTAACTAATAGTCCCGCGTATTCGGGTGCTAGTGCGGAGACCGGAAAACCGAACTTAACATTCAACAGAGCAGTCTGGGTCGTGTAGGACGTGTAAAGCGGAATTGCGAGTGTCAGCTCTTCGAATCGGGACAGTGGACTGGGGACGTCAGGGAGCGGAATAGAATCCCCAACGCACGATTATTTACATTCTCATTTTAATTTAGTAGCGGTGCCAAAAGATATGGATATAGGTCTTTCACTGGAGGTTACAAACCAATTGATGAGCTGCTCGTCATGTACAATTTAAATATAAGGTGTGTTTTTCATACATCTTTACAAGATAGTGACTTCCAGTTGCCTAAGAACGCTTTTGTCGACTATTACCAATTTACCATTCATTATTTAAATCTGATGTCATTAAAGACAGATAAATCTAATCATTATATACTATATATATATTTATTATATATATAGATATATATAATATCATATATATATTATTATTATAATATATATATATAGATATATATATATATATATTATATATATATTTATATTAACTATATATATAATATATATATATATTTATAAATATATATAGTATATATATATGTATATATACTTACATGTTTTTAAAAATATATACTTATGATATATATATATATATATATATACTATATATATCATAATATTATATATGTAATGATCATCTATCCTCAATATACTTCAAGCCAAGGCGAATAGATATACGCGGCTCAATGCACTGAACAAGGATTATCTCGTTTTAATTTGGGAGATTATTCATTAATATTTTATTACATAGGAACTTAAAAGAAATCTTCTGTAATTTTAACCAAATTATCTGTTCGCTTATTTTATTCACTATACGTCAGTTATAGAACTGATTATCCTTAAAGTTTTATCAAATTAAACTCCAAAACAGATCAAATTCTCTCTTCTTTCTCAAAATTCATCAATCTTATTCCAGTGGCTTTTTTCTGATTCTCATGATACAGCTGGTCATCGTCCCTACCCATTTTTCACATCCAGAACGACCCTTTGGGCATATGGGGCAGTCCTACTCGTTGACTGCTTTATCGTTTCTTGAAGAGGAAGCGGAATATTCTTAGATCTTTTCTTAATTTAACATTCTTCTACTTAATTGCATAGTTAACTCGTCCTCCTCTGGTTCCTCTTGATAAACTCTTATCTATGTACCTCTTCTACTCTCAAGTCTTTCTGTATGAAAGATCACACATTTTGGACAGTTCTTTGGAGTGATGCAACAAACGGGACTTGCAGTGGTACTTTGATTTTTTCCATGGAATGGACTATTTTTCTCTTTGGGAGGAGGTCCCTCTTAAATAATACAGTATCGCAAGCCGAGGAGATATTTCTCTGGTATCGGAGGCACATATTTATTTCCATTCTTCTTAAACTAAACCTACAAATCTTTGTTTAACTCTGCCTATTCTCGTGGGTTTCTGTCACAGGAGACCACCACCTTCTGTTAATTTCAGAATGTATTGCATGTTTTGAAACTCAAAAAACTCATGTTATTTATATTTCATTCCGGAATCGTTCATAATCTCATAATCTATTCTCCATGACACTAAAAACTCTTTCTCAGTAGAAGGAAAGTGCAGATAGGAACATCACTGTAAATGGATTTCCTCAGGTCCTTTACGCACATTTCTTCTCCCGATTCATGAACAACGAAATTACATTACGTTGAATAATTCTAACATATTACTTTTTATTTTCTTTAAATCTTCTTAATATGATTTTGATAACGAACCAACTGCCATGGTTCTTACCTTCTTCTAAAGCTAAACTCTATCTCTTCTCGCAAAAATTTGGTTCTGAACTTCCAAAATCTTAGGCCAACCTTTCTCCGCAAAGATATTCCCATTACTCCCCCTCCAACTATAGGATGTCCTTGGGATTTATCAAAGTTTTGTCTAAAAATTTTTTTTTCATTGAGTTTAACACTAAGAAGGCTTATGGTTCTTAAAATATTTCTCCTTTGGTTCTTAAAACTTGCTCCCTGTATTTGTAGTCTGTTTCTACTCAGTTTTCTTCCTTTTATTTGACGCTTAGACTCTGGTTCTCCCAAAAAATTCGGTATTCATGAAATTTGACCTCAACTCGCCTTTGCCAACCGGAGGATATAAAAAAAAATGTCCAGAGCTGAAAATTTGCATTCAGGGTATGGTTGTTTCCAATGAATAGCAAGACATTTTATTTCTCTGAAATCATAAAAGGCTAAAATCTATAAACTTGATTAATTCTCCATAATTATAATTTCATAAATGCTACGAATGTTGAATTTGGTATTAAATTTGAGTTTAATTTGATCTTCCTTTACTCTGTTTGTGCTGAAGAAGTTGTGTGAGTGGTTGTCTATTATGTAAATCTTCCCTCAATGAGCATTGATACTTCAAGTATGCCATGAAATTAGTGTAGGGGGGCTCTGGTCACAGCACAATAAACTTTAAAGGAACTCCGACTTTCCCTATTTCAAAATTTTCTACCCTTGGTTGAAAAATGAGTACAAATTTGTTAGAGAATAGCTTATTGCAAAACTTTACCTTAACATTCGATGTGAAAAACTTAAGCAATAATGAGCAAATAGGATGTACTTTTTCTTATAAACTCGACAGATTACCGTAATTTTACATTTCTTCCAGTATTTCTGCCTTTCCCATCTGCAAATTCCACAATAGAATTCCAATTTGAATTTTTCCTCCTAGTTGCTTGCGTAAACCCCGACAAATTGATGTTGAAATGGTAATCTAAAATCTTTCTTATATAAAATCTACCCAATACATTATTATTACTTATTAATTATTATTAATGTTTATATTATTTAATATGTTATTATTTATTATTATATGGAAACTTATATTATTTATTGTTATTATTAGTATTATTATTTATATATATTATTATTTATTATTATTATTATTGATTATAGGTATATTAATTATTATTATGTATTGTTATATATTGTGATTATTATTATTTTATCATATATTATTATTATTATATTATTATTATTATTATTATTTAATTATACACTAGTTAGATATATATCTTTTATATTATTATTTATATTATTATATATTATATTTATTATATTCATTATTTATTATTATTATTATTATCTATTATTATTTATTCATTATATATTATTAATTATTTCATTATTATTATTATTATTATTATTATTATTATGTATTATTTATTATTATATAATGATTATTACTATATATTATTAATTATATATATAATATGATATATTATTATTAATTATTAATTATTGATTTTTATTGATTTAGTTATATATATTATTTATATTGTTATTATTATTATTATCTATTATTATCTGTATTATATTATATTATTTTAGTTATTTATAATTAATTATATATTATATTATTATTTTTATATTATGTTTATCTAAAATTATTATTATTTTTCATTATTACTTATTTTTTACTATTAATTATTTCTCTAATGATATTCTATTTGTGATTATTATTAATATATTCATGTATTATTATTATTATATTATTCTATTAATTATATTATTATTATTATCTACTTTACTATTATTATTTGTTAATTAAGAATTAATTTATTATCTTATATATATTGAGTCAATTTATTATAATTAGATTATATTATTATTATTATTATTCGCTTATCATTATTTATTTTATTATATATAATATTATTATGATTAGTCGGATTACTAAAACGAATTGGTCTTCTTATTTATGCATTATGTGAACCTTATTATGACTCATTAATTGTTTCTAATTATTATTATTTTATTATTATTACTTATTATTATTGTTACAAATATATTTATTCATATTATTATTATTTATTGAGTTATTGATATATTATTATTATTATTATTATTGTTGATTATTATTATTTATTGTGTGATAATTATTATTGATATATATAATTATATTTAGTATTTTATTCTTTAATTCCTAATATATTATTATTTTTAATTGTTATTCCTTCTTAATATATTCAGTAGTTTTATTATCATTAATTATTAGTGATATACTAGTTATTATTATCTAATTATTTCCATAATTAATGTCATTATTTTAGTTTATTATATATCTTTATTATTATATATAATTAATTAATCTTATTATTTAATTAGATTAATTATTAAAATATTATTATTATTATTATTATTTAATATTATTATTATTATTATTAATATAATTATTATTATATTTTTTATTATTATATATTATTCACTTTTATTATTATTATCTTATAATATTATTATTATATGAATGGAATTATTATTCTTATTATCAATATTTATTATTAAATTAATATATTATTATTATATGATTATTATTATTATTATTATTGATTATTATTCTTTTTATGATTATTATTATATGTTATTATTATTAATTATAATTATTTTATTATTATTATTAATTATTATATATTATTATTCATTATTAGTTATAGATATTATTATATTATTAATTCATTATTATTATTATTAATTATTTAAGTTATTTTATTATTATTTTTTTTATTAATAGTAGTTTTATATTTATTGATATATGATTATTATTTATTATTATTATTATTATTATTATTATTTTTATTATGTATATTATTATTATTAATTATTGTTTTAATTTATAATTATTTGATATTATATTACTTATTTATTAATTCCTATTATTATAATTAAAACAATAATATTATTATTCTTGTTCTTATTATTATTTTTCTTTATATTATATTATTATTATTATTTTATTATTTTCTATTATCTATTATATTATATTATTATTATTATTATTATTATTCTTAATTATTTATTTTTCATTATTATTTACATTAAATATTGTTATTTTATATTTTTTTATTATATTATTATTACATTATTTTATTATTATTAATTATTTATTATATTGTTTATTTATTATTATTATTATTAGTTATTATTATATTATTATTTTATTATTAGTTATTTTCCTTAATTCCTAAGAGTACTACTGTTATTTATTTTTTTTTTTATGAGTTATTAGTATATAAAATGTTAGTAATTTATAATTAAGGGATTCTTATTTATTATTATATATTATTGTATTATTATTATTCGTAATATTCATTCAGTATTTTCGTTATTATTGATATTATCATTATTAATTCCCAATCCTTTATTATGCACCGCTAAACTACGAAATGTTATTTTATATTTTGAATTATTATTTAATTATTATTAATATTTTATTATATATATATTTTGATCATTTATTATTATATATTCATTATATATTATTATATATATTATGATTTATTATTTAGTATATTATTATTTCATTATATGTACTTATTATTATTTATTTTTGATGATTTATATATTTATTAATTATTATTATTAATTATTATTATATTAATTTATTATTATTAATATTTTTTTTTGATCGGATCATGATTAACAAAGGAGGAATTTTAATTTTTCCCTTCAGGCCAACCGATGGGAGCGTCTTTCGTAGAAGATAGAATCATAACTTTATAAGCGATGTTGTCTTTTCATTCTTTAGTATTGTACCAGTACGTTGAATTTGGAGCAGTAACTTCGTTAAACCAAGAGATAAGATAGAGTGTGCTCGTAGAGCGAGTGGTAATCGATGAAACGGCATAATTGTGCCTTTCGAAATTTAGGACATCGGAAATGTATGGTAAGCCTGATACGGGAAATAGTACCAAATTGTGGGAACAGATTGACTCGGCTTTCCTTACGAAACAACTATGAACATTTCAAGATCGAAGATATTTAGACTAGGTTAGATCTAATGATAAATCCTGCCTCTGAATATAATAATAATAATAAATAAATAATAATAAATAATTAAGATAATAATATAATAAAATAATGATCATAATATAATAATAATGAATAAGAAATATAATAATAATCAAGATTATTTATTATTATAATATTCGAACAATAATATAAAACAAAATAATATTTGAAATATGAATTAAATGAGATATTAATGTAAAAATTCTAAAATAAAACAAAAAAAAAAAAAAAAAAGAATGAAAAAAAACAAAAAAGAAAAAAAGTTATGAAATTAATAAAAAAAAAACAATAAAAAACAAAAAAAAAAAAAAAAAAAAAAAAATAAAAAAAAAAAAAATAAAAAAAAAAAAAAAAAAAAAAAAAAATTAAAAAAAAAAAAAAAAAAAAAAAAAAAGAAAAAAAAAAAGAGAAATAATAAATAATAATTATAATTAAAAAGAGTATAATATTGTGAATAATAGCTAATAATTAATTATAAGCATTTCATTTCATGTCACACTTTTAATACCTGAAAGCTAGTGCAGTGTAATATAGTGATTGCCTTAATTATAATGAATAAAAATAAATAAACCAAAGCAATATAATAATAATAATAATAATAATAATAATAATAATAATAATAATAATAATAATAATAATAATAATAATAATAATAATAATAATAATAATAATAAAAATAATAATAATAACATATGTGCATAATAATAAACTATAATTTTATTAAATATCGTAAATAATTAATAGTGAATTAATAAGATAATTAATTAATAAGAATAATAATATATAATTCAAGAATAATAATATAATATAGAATAATATATAGTAATAATAATAATATTTAGAAGAAGACCTTGATAAATTAATCCTATTAACGCTGGAATAATAATTATTTATAATAATAATAATATATATAATAATAATATAAATGTAACATTCAAATACTAAGTTGATAATATTATTGAACAATAATAATTGAAGGATTATTCTCATAATAAACAATAATTAATAATAATAATATTAATAATATTATAATATATATACATAAAATAATAATATAATAATAATAATAATAATAATAATAATAATAATAATAATAATAAAATAATAATAACTAAATAAATAAAATCTTAAATAAGGGAAAATATTTATGAAATATAAACATTCTTATCGTTAGGAACACAGTTGGGCGTTGGAGCCTTTGGAAGAGTCCTGCTGGCTGAAGTGAGATATTATGAATTAGTACGCAACTTGTTGTTTACAGGTAATGATGGCAAAAGATTGGAAGTGATAAGGCACACGTTCGTGCTCCTTATATTTGGAAACTAATAAAGATCATGATTCATTTGTGACTACAATTGATAGTGTAACTTTAATTGGAGTGTTACACTTCAATATTAGTTCAAAGGTATTCAAAAAACAAAATTGACCTTTTGATGCATGTCGAAACGATGAAAATTTTTTAAATTTTGAATCAAAGTCAAAAGAGAATCCTCATAAAATATTAAAATAAAAGATAATGTAAACCATCATAATCATATTTATTTGAGAAAACAGTAAACAATTACTAATCTTTTTAAAGCAGACAATGTAATGATGGACAATGGTAAGTTTGAAAACCACATTCGATATATTCGTATTTGGAAACAACTAAACATTATTAAATCTTATTTGAAGCATTAACAATTTTCAGAATATGGACAATGTCTGAAGGTTTGAATAAAACGGAACATATTAATTTTATTAAGGTTAACGCCTAATCATTGCAAAACCTATGAGTCATTTTCAAACTTTCATTATGAGCAAAAGGTCAAACCCACCGTGATTGTCTCGTATTTAGAAGAAAAGCATTGAACATTGTGACTTTATTTGGAGCTCACCATTCAAATATGGATGGAGATATACTTGCAATTTCACCTAATTGCTTTTCTTATTTACATAAAATTGTATTTATATATATAAAGTAATACATTCTTTAATAGTATTTCCAGGTGTTTATGGGTGATTTTTATAAATACTGTAAATATGGAAACTTCTGAAGTTCATCCGGAGAGCAAGTGCAGTCATTCAACCATTACAATCTGTAACAGGTTTCATCGACTGTAAAACAAAAATATCTCCTTTCTGAAATAAAAGATCTTTTCAACATTCAACGGTTTACGGTTGGATTTAATTAGTGATCAGAGATCGGTGTAACTTTGGAAAAGAATTATTTTTCGCCAATATATGTTGATGTTGTTGCTGTTTATTATACTATATATATAGAAGTTTGCTTTGTATGTAATTCTTATTGTTTCGAAATTGTAGGTAGTTGAATGACTTTATTGATTATATTAAATAGTAATGGATAGTTGATGATATTATTTTATTTATATATTATTTAGTAATTGTTTAGTATAATATATGTAGTAACTGTATAGCAGCTATATAGTGATAGTGTCTATTCGTATAGGTAACTTAGAAGCAGTTTTGGTGTTTGTAATAGTAGACCAATTTATTTTATTGTAGTAAAAGTCTTTGAATAATAGTGCGTAAGGACTCTGTTTACATATAATAGCATTATTAACTTGATTTATATTTTTGTCTTGATTGTATAGTGTAATGATGTTGCTGTTGAAATATGTTAGTATTTGTTAATGTATGTATGTTTTTCCAATAGTGGTAAGTTAGTTAGTAGTAATAATAGTATTATGATTTACAATAATAGTAGTTGTATTGTTAGGGAGAATAAATCATGTTGTTTTCAAGTTTTTTGTAATAGTATTTATTTGATTTGTCTTTTATTTTGAAGTGCTGATTCTTGTATGATTTGCATTGCTATATGTTGTTTATTGTTGTGTGTTGTTATTGTCGTTATTTGTTAACTTTTTCGTTTTTATGATCTTGTTAATATTGATTACTGTTGTTTTTTATTGTTATGTTTCATTATTTTTATTGCTTATGTCAATATGTATCTATATATTAATTATATTTATTAAAAATATTGTTACTTTCTTGTTATTTATTAAATATAATCATTTTCTTTATTATATTTATATTATTGATTATATTATTAATATATAAAATTATTATTTATTATATTATATTTAAGTAATACTATTTTTATATTATTATTTATTAATATTTTATATACTTGATTTATTTATTATTATTATTTTGTTTATATAGTTATATTGTTATATTATTAATTTATAAAAAATAAATTATTGCATTAATATTGTTATTATTATTAATATGTAATTATTATTATATTATTATATATTTATTGTATTATTATTATTGAATTAATGTATTATGTATTTATATTATTTATATTATTATTTTATTATTAATTGTTAATTATATATATATTATATAATATTATTAGATTTTTTGAAGTTCTATAGATATTGAGAAGTACCTTCAAATTTAACTTCAATAGTTGGATACTCAAGGATCTCATCTTGTAGGCATTCCATAAAAAACAATTCTTAAGTTCTTGTCGAGAATGGTATAGGCAACACCCGTCAGACTCAACTTTACCAAAACTACATAGTCAATTGTAAATAAGAGCATAAAATCGTGTTTTTAGGTTTTGATAACGCTATTCATTTTTCATTAATCTTATTCATGAGTAGTGAAGATATTTAGGTTTATTTTACTTTTAAATTCTCGGAACTAATTGAATTCGTCGTTTAGTAATATTTTAGTGCTTCGCTTTTATATATGTGTGTAGGGATTTTGATATTTATTCAACTCGACCTAATTATGCACCAATTAGATTGGATTCCGTATTGGTTTCTTGTGCGTAACAGATTAGATAGTTGGATGAGGTTCTTGATGATATGTTTAAGACTCATCAATATTCTATTGTGTATTTGATTATTATACATGGATAAGATGAATCAACGCTGCAACGGGCAAAAAGCCCACACTAATTCTTAGGAGAATGTTTACAGTAACTCTCTATTGACGTTCACGAGACAGTGACAGAAGCCAGCTTAAGTCCAAAAGTTGGTAGTATAGCCTCACGATTCTACAACCTCCGACCAGCGTTGCAAACGCTTGTGACCCCTGCTGTTTTGCGGAGAGGCTCTTACCACTGCCCTCCGCTACCGCCCAGGCTTTTTATATGTATATCTTTAATAAATATATATGAGCTAACGCGCTTACTAATAATTTAGATATTTAGTGAAAGATTATGGTATTTAATAGTAATTTATTATAATTCATGTATACTATGATTTTGTAGTAGTTTTAAATATAAAGACACAATTATTATCACTGAAATAATATAAGTGTATATATAATATATATACATCATAAATACACAGCCTAGATAGTCATACATTTCACCGTTAGCTCTACATTCACTAAGTTCAATATATTGCTCTGCCGATTTACGTATATATTCTGGATTAGACTTAAAGCCCGTATATCTGTTGAGCGATCTTATCACCACTCAGTCAATGTCACCCTTAGTCCTACCTATAACTATTACTGTACCATAGTTATGTTAGTTCTCCTTATTAGCTGCACTGAGTATGTTATAAATTGATTTTAAATAGTGTCGTTATGGCCGTATCAGCAAGTTTATTTCTATATATTTAATATTGATTTGGCCATCTTCTAGTTTCACTAATTTAAAAATTCTTCCATTTAACTATAGGCACACACTGTATTATTGATCCATCCAGTCACAGACGTCCACCGTCTTATTACTACGGAGTTAAGGTCTGTTAGTTTAGGTCTATATTATGATTTCCAGTTAGTATCTGATGTTTATCTCAAGTACCTTATAGCATGTCAACACATTTACTTAAAAACTTATCATTAAAATTATATAATTACTGTGCGCTATTATATTCCGCTATCATCTGTTCTTACTATTAGCGTATTGAGTAAAACGATATATTACTACACCCATTTTCGCTGGAGATTAATACAACTACTGTGAGTTAGAGAGTTGTTTTTCCAGGTCCGGTAGTCCAAACCCATCTGAAGGAATTTGGAAAATTTTCTTCAATATGACTGACGAATTTAGACTTGGAATATCTCGCTCTAGCTCATCATATTTCAAACAGACGACTTTAGTAATGATTTCCTCTTTCTTAGTATTATTTTATTTTTCTCTAGATTGAATATTCATCTCAGATGCGTATATGTTAGTAGTATGATGATTTGTAAATATTTTATTGCATGTCCTCCGAACTGCGCTAAGATTACAAATGAAAGAAATTTTAAATGGATTATAATTAATACTAATTTTTTTATTTTACATATTTCTTCTCTATTTACCTATGCAATCTTCTGGATAGCTCCATGAATTTAGTATCAAAATGCCTGTCCTTTACTCTCTCTTTCTTCCCTTAACCTCCTACTATCCGAATCAAATCTTTTCTGGATTAAGTCCCCAGCTATCATCTTCCATCTTCTTTCACATAAATCGCCAATCTACTATCCGCTTATTCTATTCATATCCACTCACCTATCTCTTTCGCCTCTTTTCATTCCCTCGCTCCTCTGCTTGGACGCCTTTTTTGCTTCATGTCCATAAGCTCTATTTCGGTATTACATGAACATCTCGCAGACAATTACCTATTTTCCACCTACTGACTTCTTTACTCTATGATGTCGATGATTAACAATCTCTCCGTACCGTACCAAACTCAACCCTCCCGCCTCTCGTAGAACATTCTATATCTTTCTGATTAAGACATGCCAAAACACACAGCGTAGTTTGCCAATCACAATGGAGAAGTTCAACTTCGCGCCATTACCACTAAGTCCTTTTATTTTACATAACACCATTATTCTCTACTACGATCACACCACAATCAGCTTTAACCCCTTGCACTCAACTCGTCATAATAAGAAAACCCATTCCGAACCCAATTACTTCTCTTGGTGCTACTCTCGCATATTACCCCAAAAGGCACAGAACAACGCCAACTTCTCCCGCTTTATATTTATCCAGAACTCGTGCCATTTCTCAAACATTCTGCTCTACTCCCACCCACTTAAGAAGAAACAGATCTTATAAAAAGAAAAATACACTCTATCCGAAACTTAAACGAAATATCTCCCCCAATCCTTGTTATTACACAGCGTATGTGCTGTATAAAAAATGCAAGGAAAAAATGATTCTACATAACAATTACAAAGTCTACTCGCTCCAGAGAGGATTACCAACATATAAATACCAATATAGTCCTGCAACATTTCCCACCTACTCATTTAAAAAAGTTCACCCACCAGACATTTACATCATTGATTCCCTATCAAACAATATCTCTTAATATCAAAGTACGAAAATACCCAAAATTCACAGGTGAATAACAGAAAACAACCCCCTATGCTATACAAACATACTTGCAACAATTTCTGCTAACCAAAATATTACCAAGGAATTCAAGAGACTATTAACGCAAGAAAAAATCCAAAATCCCGCATTAACATGCCGCGTGTATGTCGGATTTCTACCCCCGTCCTTATCCCACACTAATATCTAATCATAATTACCCTGTAATCTAGCTATTTACCTATATTAAATTACTGACATATGACTACTAAATAATATATATATATAATATACTGTATATGGCCTATAATATATATAATATAATATACTTTTATTTTATTATTGCTAGAACTTCGTATATAATATAATATATATATACTGCATATACTCCAAACTCTTTACTAGCCCGTGAAAACAATTTATAAAATTTTAACTGTTATTATTTATACCTATATATATATATAATATATATAAATACTTATGTATTATATATGTATTATATATAAGTTTATTATGTTGTATCTAAAAGTATCTAATAGATATATATTATATATTATATATTACCATAAAACTGTATTTATTATTACACTACTGGAATCAATATATATAAGTATAGTAATATAATATAGTATAGTATAACATAATTATCCGTATATATATATTAGCTATCTTGTTATTAGGTCATGCCGATATCGAATGTTATCAACTGTCCGTCTGTCCCTGCGCAAACCTTCGTCGTTTAGACACTTGCTTTTAGTCGCTTAATACTAATCTTATTATCAGTAAGTAATACTTAGCTCATTAACGTATAACCTTTTATTATAAACTGTAGTGCTCCTTTCTTCTTATTATATAATGCCGTCCTATATATGTATATATATATAATACTGATAACTATAAAATCGAATATTATATTAATATATCCAGTTTATATATAATACTTGTATCATTATTACTATTATACTATATATTATTATATATCTCACATATAAATAGTATAATGTATCTAAGCTCAAAATTTAGGCATTTACTAAGAATAACTAGTATATAAATATATGTAAGATAAATAAGTCATTAAATAATTAGCTTAAGCGTTAGGTCAGGTTAGGCTAGGTTATTAAAGGAAGGATATCGTCATTAACTAATTTAAAAATATCCTGGGTTTCAACTCACCAACTGTCGTTCATGCCCAAAACAACGTTTCTTGAAATTTACACCTGCCATAGGTAACTGAAATGCGAAAAGAGACATGAATAACAACTCTCAACGACATACCGTTCTATTCCAAATGTTATTCTCAGTCTGTGAGCGCTCGTATCTCCAAAATGGACAAACTCATAAAAATGTATAGAATATTTAAAATAAGTTGATATCCGATTATTTAAACAGGACATTGAAGAAATGTTTGCTGTTAATGATTCAAAAATACATTCCTTTACCTAGACTCTGGTTATCCTTATCACTATATACACTATATATTATCTGTAATATACACGTGATATAATTTAATTATTTATAGTAGGATTATCTATTATCTTACTACTTAATTTATATATAGTTATTTATCTATATATATGCATAACGTTCTTTATATACTATTAAGATAACTCACCTGACCTTATATATATATTAGTGTATATATATATATAGTGAAATATATACTAGTGTATACACATACTAATTATATCTAGCTATGATATATCGTATCCGTCGTAGTTGTCATCTATAATGAATCAAATATATCTATTCTTTTTAAGATCATATATATATATAGTCAATATATGAGTATATATATAATATATATATATATATTACTTTAGTATATATTACTTAAATAGTATATATAGTTCATTACCAATTTACTAATGCATTCGTTCTATTATATTAATTTAGCACAGGTTCGTATATGCATATATTATTATATATATCTTTTCCTATATATATATATTATATATATATATGTAAATATATATTTATTTTTGAACTGCAGTACTTGTGCTTTCCTTAAAATTTTCAATACCGACGGTGTTTAGCATTTGTTTCCAGTTTGCAATTCAAGTTGCTCCTAATTTTATTCTTGCCGTTCATATTGAACTACAGTTCTTTTTCTTGGACGTTTTAGGAAAAGCAAGCTACATAATTAATTGTCATCAAATCCGCTTTTTCTTTCGGCGTATATAATATGCCAACTTTTTTTATTTTAGATTGTTTATAAATAATAATAATAATAATAATAATAATAATAATAATAATAATAATAATAATAATAATAATAATAATAATAATACTACTACTAATAATAATAATTTTAATAAATAGTAAATACCTTCAAAATTCATTGAACTAAAACTGATAAATCTAAAATAATAATAATTTAATAGTTAAAATTCTTGAATAATAGATAATATATAATAATAATACATAATAATATAATAATAATAAATAATAATGATAATGAATAATAATAATAATAATATAAATAATAATAATAATAAAATTATAAATAATAATATAATAATAATAATAATAATAATAATATAATAATTACGATAATGGCGCACAGATGATTATAAAGCCCTAATCTATATAAATAGTTATGTTATTTATTAACCAACACTATGACTATAAAATTTCTTTAATCTTATATGAATTGTTGAGATCTTTCATTGAGATTTACACCAACTTTCCAATTTCATTTATCAATATATATAACCCCTATGTAAAATAAGGCAAGCTTTCTACTAATTACAACACGTATTGTGTCCTTTTGAACCCTAACATAATACAGGTTTATTACTTAAAACGTTAATAAAATCTAATAAATCAAATAACATTAAATAATGGATAATAATAATAATAACTAATCCAATTACTACTAATAATAAAATTATTATTACTAATAATATAATTCAATAAATAATAATTAATAATCATAATAACCAAATAATATAATCATAATATATAATCAATATAGTATAATATATTAGATAATAATAATAATAATCTTAATAATAAATAATAATCAATGAAATCCATAATAATTATTATATAATGTATCGATAAAATAATAACACTTTTAATAATGATAATTAATAATAATACCAAATGATTTATAATAGTACTAACCAATGATCAACTAACCCAGTATTATTAATTAATACATATTAATAATAATAATAAATCAATAATAATGATAATAATAATTAAACTTAACTTTTGAAATTATCACTCCTGAAATACATAATACATAATAATAATAATAATTAATAATAATATAGTCGTCATTCGTCATAATGTAGTAATTAAGTTATATTGATAAGAACTGAAGTTTACCAGTGAATAATAATAATTAATAATAATATAATAATCAATAATAATATATGAATAAATATAATAATTAATAAAGAATAATAAACTTAATATATATAATTAATAATAATAAGGAAAGATTGAATTATATAACTACTACTTAAGTATACTCTCATATTATATAATAATAAGTATACTCAATAATCAATAAAGCAATTTATTAGCCTAGAGGACAGGAACTCAAGGTTCTGTCTGTAACAAATAATCATCATTAAATAAGACATGTAATAATGAATAATAATATAATAATATAATAATAATAATAATAATAATAATAGTAGTATAAGAATAATAATATAATAATAATTAATATAATATATAATAATACATAGATAATAATAATAATAATTAATAGATCATTTAAAAATAATAATAATTAAAAGCGCAACAATTTAATATATTACTAAAAAAATAGAGTCAATAAATATATCAACATAATAATCCTCTGTTCAATAATAATTAATAATAATAATAAATAAAATAATAATAATAATATGAATAATAATATAATAATAGAATAAATAAAAAAATCTCAGTAATCAAAGTATAATATAATAAATTTTCAATTAATAATAATAGATAATGATTAATAATCACCTACTAAACTACTACCCAATACTACTACTGACTTATATCTAACAACTATTTATAATAATAAAATAATAATAATAATAATTATAATATAATTAATAATAATAATAATAATAATAGTACATATAATAATAATAATTATAGATAATATACTATTATAATAATATATTTATATACCTAATCAATAATATAATAGTGTAAGTAATAAAATAATAAATAATAATAATACTAATAATTAATTAATCAAAATTAAATTAAATTGTGATTTATAATGATATATATAGTAATAATCAATTAATCATAAATAAGTTAATATTTAGTTAGATTAATATATAATATAATAATTAAATTTAATAGATAATACATAAATAAAGTGCTACGTATTAAAATGCTTCATTAGGATAATAAAAATAATAGTATTGTGAAGAATAGGTAAAAAATCATAATATAATAATGTGAATAATAGAATAATAATATCAATAATAATAATAATAATGAACTCATTAAAATAAATAGTTATCCAATAAAATTATAATACAAGATACTATAATAATAATAATTAATAATAATCAATAAATATCAAATATATTAACTAATAATTAATAACAATAAGATAACATCAATAATAATCAATTATAATGCACATCTATAATCAAATCCAAAATTCACGTAATATTTTAACTAGATAATGAATATATTAATGACATAATACAACTCAGTTTTTTGTCAATCGCTATTACCCTCCGCCTGCCGAATTGGCCAGCCCACTTTTACTTGGAGTGTTAGTGGCAGCTTACTTGAGCCACGAAAATGCAACAACTCTACTAATCAATTTTCCAAATATACAAAGGAAATGGAGTTGAAATAAATGGAAAACTCCTCATTCAGACCAAAGTAAATGAGCATCTTGCAAATGAAAAATATCCGACGTTCATTATTAGACATCTATATTGCTAATTTTATTAATTTTTGTTTCAAAATCTTTCATCAGTGATACTCAATTATTACCATATTAGAAGAAAAAAAATGAAAAAAACTTTTTTAACATGAGATATGAAAATTGTCGTGCGTCGAACCCCCATCTTTGGCCAGCTCCTGCGCTCAAGTTGGTTGATAGGGTTACGTAGTTGCTCCAGTGCCAAGAACACTGTTTCCCATAAGATGAGACAGACTTCGTGTACCACTTTCGGAATGCATCGTTTAAACTCGGTTACGATCTAAAGCTCGATTTCCAGACTATGACATTTAAAGTACCTTTCACCACCGACCCTTTACGCTCCCACCATACTTCTCTACATTTAGTAGGAACCTCCCAACTATTGTTATTCAGATTAATTATTAGTTCTATGTTTATATCATTATGCAAAAGAACATTTCTTTTAAATATTTTGCAAGAGATATTTATTTATTAAAGTATGTTTTATTCATTATGCAAAAGAATGCATTTCTTTTAGTATTATTGTTTGTTTATTAATTAACTTGTAATATCATAATTATAAAAGCATAATTGTCCTTTAACAATTTTCAATAATCAAAAAATAGCTTAAGGAAATGATAGTATTTAATTTCGTGTTTCATATTTGTATGCTTATTAATTTTATTTACACTTTATATTTATATTTGCCCATTTATATTTTATATACTCTTATTATTATTTATTCTGATTCATTATAATAATTATTTATGTATTTACTTATTATTATTATTATTCATTATTATACCTTAAAGATTATTAACTTAAAAGATTCTTATTAGTCTTCTTCTTCTATTATTCATTGTTATCACTATATAAGGAAAAAATTATTGCTTTATTATTTATATATCATTATTTTTGACTATTAATAAAGAAACACTTGCAATAGGCATTATGAAATCAGATTATTATTATGCAACCAGATTCAATTTATGATATGAGTAAGCCATTAGTCTTTAAATTTTTTCTTCCTTAATCATTCTTTATTTCAGAAATGATTTATCTTAAGGTACATCTCGCGTATTAATATAAGAGTTTATAACTTTTAGTAGTCTATACCAATATTTTCCGCCCGTATACCTAGCATGATCAACGTGATAACTACAACTATAATACTATATAATCGCATTAGATAAAAGATAATTTCCCATAATACTCAAAAAAGCATCGTAAAAACCATATTTACTTTCGTGAAGATTTATTGGAAATTATATCTTGTGCTAAAACTATATACTCTATAAATATATAACTCAAAAAAGCATGAATATTGTTTTACAGAATAAACTATATCATAGATATAGGTGTAATTGCAACATCACGCAAAATCTACATTGAAGATTAAGCATTCATTCATTGTCACGTTAAGATTTCAACTTGATGTCCGCACGTTTTTAACAAAGAAAGAGACTTCTGCTTATAGCGAAGATAGTTGAAATTACCAACTGAAACTAAAATTTTAAACAACTAGAAGCAATTTTCAATGATTGTATTGAATTCGGGATTTAGTGACTCCGCGTCTGTATGCTCCCATATTTTAACTTGGTTTATACCTGAGTTGCACCAATTCGGGTTCTCAAGGTTTTAGTTGGTATCCCACATAAGAGGAATTTCATCCTACTTCTTTTTAATTTTTGAAATTTAGTTATTTATTCAATTATTAATTATCTATTATTTTTATATATTATTCATATTATTTTAATTATTATATTTGTAGTATTATTATTATTATTATCTTATTATTAGCATTCTTTTTATTTATTTCTCATTGGGAATATAGTTATTATTATTATTATTATTTATAATCATTATTATTTTATTCTATTATTACTTCCCATTTATTATTATATATATACTTATCAACTTCAATTATTATTATTTTATGATTATATTCAATATTATTTAATTAATTTTATATTATTATTAGTGTATTATTATTATTATGATTATAATGCCAATCTTACATATTAAATTACCTATTTATTCTCTATTATATCTTATTGATTATTTTATTATTATTAGTTCATATTATTATTGATCTCAATAATGATTCATTATTATTATTATTATTAATTTATATAATATTATTATTATTTTTTATAGTACTCTATTATTTATTACTCTTTTTTATTATTTTTATTATTATATGTAGTTACTTGATTATTATTATTATTATTATTATTATTATTATTATATTTTATTATTATTAATTCGATTATTATTATTATATTTAATTAGTTAGATTATTATATTATTAATTATTATTATGTCATGTTAACCGATATTTTATTATTATTATTGTTATTATTATTATAATTATTCATTATTATTACATTTAAATCCAGAGTATTATTCAATTTATTAGCTTCATCTTATTATAGTTTGTTATTATCTATTTATTATTATTATTATCGATTGAGTTTCCATCAGTATTATTAATTATTATCTCTCCCATTCTTAATTATTATCTATTACATATTAATTTTAAATATATTATTTGTAACCAGATATGATTATTATATTTATTATTATTATTGTTAATTATTATTATTATTATTATTATTATTATTATTATTATTTTGTATTATTGTTTAGTTCTGTCCGAACTCAAGGCATCTTATTATTATATTATTATTATTATTTTATTTATGTTTTTTTATTCATTTTAATATTTATTATTATTATTATTATTCCTCCATTCAATAATTAATTATTTATAATTTATTTTATTATTATTATCACTCAATTGTTTATTTATTATCTTCTATTATTCAATACTCTATTATTATCTAAATTATATATTATTATATTATATTTTTATCTCTTATTATTTTGATTAATTAATTCTATATTAGGTTTATTTATTTTTCAGTATATATAAATTTTATATATGTATTAATTATTAATTCTTATTATTATCATAATTCTATTATCTTATCATTATTTATTATTATTCATTATTATTATTATTATTATTATATTATTATTATTATTATAATTATTATTATTATTAAATATTATTATTATTATTATTATTATTATTATTATTATATTATTAGTTATATTATTATTATTATTATTATATTATCTTATTATTATTCATCTTTTATATTATATTTCGCTATGAATTTGATTTTCAGGCTTTTTCGAAGAAGCGCCCAGTAATTCTGAATTCGGCTTAATATCCCGGGGTTTCCGCTCCCTTTACCACCATCAGATCTTCCTGTGTTGGGCCTTAGACCCGTGGCAACATCGCCACACGGCGATGGGAGTATCTTACGTGAGGAGTATAGTTAAGTTTGATGATTCATCCTTATTTTGTTACAATTATTATATTTATGATTCATTATCACTGGTATTATTCATTATTCATTTTTATTACTTACCTATATAATTATTATTTATTTGATTATTAATTTATTATTTTTGATTATTTATTATTTATTATTCATGTGGTATTATCTATTATTGATTCATTTTTCATTATCGAACTCACTGTTAGTCTCTACAGTCTTAGAGAAAAAAGGTGGTAGTAGTTGTAGTTGATAAGTACGTTTAGTAGTAATGTAGTGCTAGTAGTAAGTTTGATGTAACTAGTATGTGTGTATGATGAAAGTGTTGTATTGCAAGTAATCATAGTTAGTATGTAGCTAGTCCATCGAAGATTTACCAAGTGACAAACTGATCCATCACAACGGTCTTTGCGCCAACAGACATCTTTAGCATGCTAATCTAGAGCTAATATATAACATTATTTACTAAAGTTTTTAAAATGTTACTTATATCATTCTAGATTTTCTGTTTAATATTTACAACTAGTAATACAACTTTTGAATAACAAATACCTTTAGTTTAATCAGTTGGGATGCAGTATATGAAAAAGCATATAAAAAAAAGGGATTAGCTGATGCAGTTGTGCAAATAGGCAATTCAAGTTGATAAAAGAGTAAAACAATTACCAGCAAAATAAATTTGTGAAGCAGGTAAAATTTGGAAGCATAAATGATGCACAAGACATTTAAAGGTTTCACAACACCGAAAGCCTTATATAGATTTATAATTTTATTGCTTAATATAGAAAATTTTTAAATTTTACTGGTATAAATCTTTAGACAGATAACTAATTCTTTAGTGGCACATTTTTTACAGTTTACATTTTTTACAAATTTTTTTAAGGTTGTTACGTTTTTTATCCATTTCAAAGTGGTTAAATTTTATTTATTTGTAGAATTTTGATTTCAGTTTAGTAGAAGAGTAAAATAAAGGACAGGAGTTGTCTAGTTGAAATAAGAGAGTAGGTAAGCATGAACAAATAGTGCAGAAGTAGTAAAAGAAGTATTAGAGAAGTATAGACTGAATAAGATAGTATGATGGGTATAATATATAAGTATAGTCACTTATTTAGAAAAGCAGATAGTTAGACAAATTTAAGGCAATATTTCTTTTTTAACTTTTATTTAGGTAATGTAGTTAACTATATCTTTAAAGGTAGGTTGGATATTAATAATTTCTCTGGAAGTTAACTATATTATTTATATAACTATGTCTATTATAGACTAAAATGTATATATATTATACTAATATTATAACAATCCAAAATAAATTGACTAATTATGAATCTATGAGGAATAATGTTCTAGTTGATTGATTAAGAGAAGATAGGTTACCATGAAGGGAGAGAATTTGTAAATTTTAGAACGTATACTACTAATGATGTTCCGCTCATAATGGATCGGCATAATGAAAAAGGAATAGAGTGGAAACAAGAGAAAACGCGGTAAGAAAACATCTGTTGTTGTATATATATCGGTCTGGTGTTCGCTGGTTCAGAGGGGACACGGGAACTATAGAGGGAGGTGTGTGAAGAGGAGAAGTCGCAGCACATCTTGAATTGAGCCGTTGATCATGTGTGACCACACTATTGTGATGTACACATTGGTAGACTTTTCGTTTTGTGTCGAGCTCCTCATGCAGAGTGTCAATGGATACATCAGCGAGAGATCTAAAACGACTCTCACATCGGGCGAGCTAATATCTGGGTTGGTGACGCTGATCGAGTGCATGAACGTGATGCGGCGACAGCGTTCAGAACAGAGACGATTTTTGGGTAATATAAATTGAATGAAAGTCTAGGGATGTGGGTCGTAAGTCAGAAGCTATCAGATTGATAGTGTTGGGTGGACCTGAATGGTTGGAATTGTGATCCGTGAACATACATATAGATATAAAGGATATATTTATTTTGAGTCGGAGGGAGTCGGGAGAAAATAGTATAATAGGTAGCGTAATAGTGATTGATTTAATCTAGTGAAGGATGAAGAAGTTATGTATGTGTATAATTATCATTTCTTCATAATCAACTAAAGAGAATACCATTAAGTAATTAATACCTGAACGAGTTGTGTAGGTAGAGATCGGTATAGAAGGTGAAAAGTATCGATTGAAATTTTGTGTTGGTGAAGTAAGCGATGAATGTTGAAGTTAATGTGATTGGATGTTATAAATATCAGTGAGTAGAGGTCTTTAAGGTCATGGATTATAATCGGATTCATTATGTTGTTTCTATTGTTAAAATTTAAGTTAGTGGTATCTACATGACTTTTTGGATGGGATAGAGAGTAATTATGAAGAGATAACGATAGGAAGTGGTGTTATATACAATCATGATTAGAGTTGAAATTTAAAGTGTATAAAAGGCTAAATAAGGATAAGTAAATTAAGTAAGACACCGCTCACCGTACAAGTAAACTCAGTATTCAAATTGCTGAATAAGTAATTGAATAACTGAGAACATATTCTTGGGATGATCTAAATTGAGAAGTAGAAAGCTAATTAATATTATTCAGTGACATAAAGAAGTATGTGTCATGTGCCTAAGGTAGGAAGTATAAATATTAAATTGTTAATATCAGTTAGAATTAATACCGTTATTTTACGAAAATAAGCAAAATTCTTACAAAAGTATATAAATAAAGAATGCCTACTAGGTTAAATGTTTCTATATTAAATATAATAACACAAATTGTATGAGTTTATCCAAAATGATAAGATGCTATGGAATTTTATAAGAGTCTAGAAATAAATGAGAAATTAATCTAAAAAGTTAATATGTAGGAGAAAACAAGAAGGTAAATGAACTTACAATGTTTTTGGGAAGGATGAGATAATGGGAACTTTAACAATGTGGATAATGGAAAGTCACTTCTGGATAGGCAAAGTTCGCTGAATAGATGGATTTTAAGCATTATAATGCAAGAATTTCAAGCCGAGGGAGAAATCGTAGAATATTAGAATAATGACACTGGGTATCAGAGTGCTTTTAGCTAATGCTAGAGTATTAAATAAGATGATTATGGAGGTAGTGGAGAGGAGATAAGCCTTATGCAAAATATACTGTCAGAAAGATGTATAGGGCACCGTAATGCATAGGACGAGTGATGTCACTGACATGTTGCGTTGTGAGTATTGAATAGTGGGACAAAGATATCACGATGAGAGTATATTGTTCTGCGGGAGGTGCTGAGGTAAACTCTGAGTCTTTTGTCGAGGGATGTTGAACAGGGTAAGGATGCTTAGTGGAACGTTATATAATGGTTAATACGTGAGTCAGTAAGATGAAATTATAAACTCCGGCGACAATTATTATCAACAGAACGCGAGGCGCAAGCAGGTGCGTGAATGGAAATGATATTTATGTATGATTTGCGAAGAGTTGCGCTAGATAGAAATCCATAAGTATGCGAGAGGTATGCAAGCTCCTATAAGAGCAGATTGCAGGAGGAGAGCAGTAATAAAGTTATCCTTTTATAGAAAAAAAATTTATCTTTACAATGAAAGAGGGATAATAAGGAACGGCAGATACTAAGTGGTGAACTGTAAGAAATTATAGAGGAGGAAATTACAAGATGGGAAGCGATGATGAGTGGTATGTAGTCGGAGCAAAGGATATATAATGCGGGTAATATATTCTCAGATTAATAAAGAGCAGTCTTTGAGTAATATCAGTTGAGAGTTATTATAATGTTTATAAAATCAATGCGTATCTGTCATACTATAAGAGTAATGAGTAGATAAGTCATTGCTTTATAAGATCTAAATGTCTGCTAATCATTGAGAATTTACAATATGTATAAGATAATATTATTGTAAGGAGTAAATATAGAGACAGACTCTCGTCGTTTATAATATATGTGTTTATGATTTTCTTATATATATATATATTATTATTTTTATGCACGTATGGACGTGAGACACATGCACCCTTTGCGCAACCACTCACGGCAAGAGCCCTACATCTAGGAGGGGGTGTAACTCCAACGTGTACCTGTCCAGAGAGGACGGAGGTTCATGAGACCAAGAAATATAGAGTCTCGAACTTCTTTCGCGCCTCACCGCGCGAGGTACTTGAAAACTTCTGGTTGACCACTTTGCCGCTTTTGCGCTTTGCGCCTCGCTTGTAGGCGAGTGCTCTAATCACTGAGCTACGGGCGCTTTTAAATAAATAAATATAACATACTTAAAAATAGAAAAAAATATATATATATACATACAGCATATATATATATATATACACAATATAGATATACAAATATATATAACACTTCCATCATTTCTAATATTTCCATCACTAGCACTATTAATCAGTAATGATTTAATACAATAATTATTCATAATTCCTACTCAAAGAAGATAAATCTTTTATCAATAACATTATCAAATTATGAACTAAACACTATTTCACTAACACTAGTTTTATCACTAATTACATTATTATTACTAGATGTATAGAACACATATGTTTGGGGGGGGGAGGCGTCAGCTTCAGGTATGTTTGAATTCGTTAAACCACCGACTGTGCAGTGAAGACAAAATGCTGTAGGATTTCCGAGCCACTAAGCCTTTTTTTAATCGAGAAGTCCATTTGAGAGACTATCGATTTGGTGGTGGGATTGTACAAACTTCTATGATATAATATCAATATTCAAGCAAAAGAATCCTATTTGGTCTTTGATCATAATTATAATTTTCCAAATGAACACGTATAAATAAACATTTGTTACTTCACGGTTTTTTAAAATTTAACGTTGAATAATATAATTTTTTCTAAATTTCTAAAAATTTTCAAATTAATATGTCGAAATATTTTAATTAGATTATTTCAAGTAAAGGCTCTTCTGTCTTGGAAGTCGATCATTTCTATATTCAACAATTTCCTTTCATTCTTCATTCCAATCTTTATGAAGAGAGAGTATTGACGTCTTTTAGATTCTTCTCTTGCCAAACAGCGTATGATAGGGTTAATAAGGGAAGCTCTATGGCAAGGTGTTGTTGATATATGGTGTTGTGTTAGGCTTCTGAATGGAATTAAAGTATGTATGACGATAGTGGAAGGTGTTTAAGAATAAATGGGTCAAAAGGTGATTGGTATATTATAATAGCGGAGTGAGACAGGTTTGTGATTTCTCTTTGGTTATTCAATTTGTATATGGATGGGGTTATGAAAGAATAGAGGTAGGGGTGCAGGAAAATGGTATTAAATGATGGAAATGGAGATGAAGTGGAGGGTCCCTATCTATTATATGCGCGGATAATTTGGTTCTGTGTGGTGAATTTGAAGAGAGTTTGAGAAGTTGGTAGAGAGATTTGGCAGGTATGTAAAAGGAGGGGTTTGAAAGTAAACCGTAGATAAGAGTAAGGTATGGTTGTGAGTGAGGCTAGCCCTCAGTGTGGTGTGAAATGGTTAGATGGTGAGCAGCCTTGGACAAGTTGTATAGATTTAAATATTTGGGTATGTGTTGATGAGAAGGGAACGGATGATGGCAGAGTGTAGTAGGAAAGTTGTGATGGTAGGAAGGTGGCTGGTGCAATTAAAGTCTTTTGGTGAATGTAAAGGACTAAGTCTGGAGTACGCTAGGTCTTTGCATGAGGGTATGTTGTTACCTGTGTTATTGTATAGTAGCAGAGACTATGGTCTGGATATAAGAAGTATAGATCTAAGTTCAATGTGTTCAAGATGGACAAATCTTAAGGGGCGTGCTAGGTGTGAGAAGAATTGATAAAATGAGGAATGAAACACATTTAGAGTTATGTGGTGTGAAGAAAGGGGTAAACGAGAGAAAAATGAAAGTATGTGAGATGGTGTGGTCAGGTGGAAAGGAAATGAATAATAATCGGTTGGTTAAGCCGGGGAAGTATAGTGGTGAGTGTGTTGGAAAACGACCGGTTGGGAGACAAAAGAATAAGTGGATGTCAGTAAAGGAATGTTTTGCAGGAGAGAAATTGGAGTTTGGCAGAGCGAGAAGAAAGGTGCATAATAGGAGAGAATGGCGTGGTTTGTAAGGGGTATGGTTTGGCCCTTATGGGCAGGGAATGACCCTACACTGTGACGACTTACCATAGTGTGGATCCGTCGCAGTCCCGTGAAAACCTAGGGTGGATTTTCTGATCTCGCGACCGAGTTCTTTACTAAATTATGGTAAAGAGTTGGCCGTAAGGCTGGCTTTCTTTCGAACATTTGTCATGTTCTCCTACTGCTTTTTTCCGAATGCTTGTATATATATATATATATATATATATAATATTATATATATATATATATATAATTTTATTATATTATATATATATATATTATATTATATATATATATATATATATAATATATATATATATATATATTTATTTTTATTATTTATTTTCCTACACTTTTTCCCGCTTGAGCGGGGTAGTGGTACGTACAGCCTCCTCATTCACAATTTTCCTTCATCTCGCCCCACCCACCTCCTCCACTCTATTCCTCGCCAACACCCTACCCTCTTCTTCCCTCATCCCTCCCTCCTCCAGAATCTCCTTTATTCCATCCATCCACCCCCTCTTGGTCTCCCCTTCCTCTCCTTCCTATCCCTCCGCCTCCCAAACTCTGCTAACACTCCCTGTTCCTCCATTCTCACTAGATGCCCATACCATCTTCATTCACTTCTCCGCTCTCTCCACCAACCGCTTTCTCCAATCACAACTTCAACCTCACACCCTATTCTAATATTCTCCCTTCTGCAACCCACAAACCGCTCTCAACCCCTTCATCTCAAATACTTCCAACTTCTTCCTGGACCTGGCATTCAACCCACGTTCACACCCATACAAACACCGCTGGTACAGCATTAAAAAGTTTAACAAAAATTTTCACTGAAACACTCACCTTATCAACTTCTTGAGAACATATCTGTGATATAATATCCATCCCCTTTAATCACAATTCTATTCAAGACCACTCAGAGCTCTCTATTCCTTCAATCCTACTTATATACTATATGTCTCTATCTCCCTCCCTTCATATACCTCCGCCTATACTCATTACCCAATTAATTAAATTAATAATATAATATTATATTATATATATATATATATATATATATATATATCCATATTATATAAATTAATATATATATATATAATATTATATATATATATATTAAATTAAATATATTAATATAATAGCAATAAATCTATTAATATATAATACTTTAGTATAAAATTTAATAAGGTGAAAATATAACGCATTACATTAAATAGGAAACACAGTAATATAATATTAATTAATAATTAAGATTACACGAACATAAACAGAACAGAGAAACTATTAATAAAAAGATTATAAAAATAAAATTCGTACACAAGTTAATATGTTATTCATATGAATATATTATATATTTTATTTATTAAGTGATGGTTAAACGGATTATTTAAATCGTCATCGGTCATTTCGGGCGAAATCGCCAGAAGACGCAAAAGTATAAATGTATTTATTATATACTCAATTAGGCTATTCTATAATTCTATCGTCAGCGTGGTGATCTTCTATGTTATCTGCTTAATTTTTCTCTTTTAATAATTATTTTGTGTCTTATTTATTTTAATAATATTTAAATGAAATAAATTTTGGATTATAATTATAAATATTAAAATTAGAATAATATATTAATTTATATAATATGTTATAAGTACAATAAATATCTATACAGATTTATAATTTTATATATAATATATATATATAATATAATATATATATATATATATATATATATATTAATATTATATAATATATATTATATATATATATCATATATAATATATATATATAATATATATATTATTATAAATATATATATTTATAATCATAATATAATATATATATATATATATAAAATAATATTATATATAAAGTTAATTATTATTTAAATAATTAAAATAATTAGTATATTTTTAATAAATAATTAAAAATTAAATTAATCCCAAGATATAATTAAGAGAATTTGGTGGTCAGATAAGATATTTCTTATGAGTTAAAGTTAGATTTGTTGAAAAGATAATATTATAAGAAAGTTACCCTATAAGGAATCCACCATAACTCACGTATATCAGCTGGAATAAATAAGTGTACTTCTGATATGGAGGAGTCCAGCGTATATATATGTAATTAGGTTAGCAGTAAACAATTAATATATAGGAATAAGTTATTAGAGGTGTCTATTCTATAGGAGGGGAAACTTCTCTATGATGGTTAAATATTTATAACACCTATATAAGATCCTAGAATATTAGTATTCGAGTAACCGAGCGACATTATTGAGTCACAATGCGACTATATATACCGTCGTATCTATTATACTATAATAATATAATACGAGAGTTTAGTAAGCCATTATATATATACTATAGGTTTCTAATAATACATTATATATAGTGATGTACATAACATACATATGATAAATCTTTTAATTGCACTATGTTTAATTATTTTACTGTATATTATTAGTCAACAGCGAATGCAACTTACAACTAGGACTACACTCACACTATTGTCGTATAGGGTAAATGTATACATTCCAGGATGCCCTAATGGTTCGCCCTTTATGTATCTGCGTTCATATCCACAATAAACTATTTAATGGAAAAATGGGAAAGAGTGCTAGGGAGACCGTGGATATGACACGATTGGCCGAAACAGATTTGAGTGAAAGTTACGATGAATTGTTATGGTGATCTATAGAGAAATTTATAAAGTATTTGCTTTTAAAGAAGAATTTGCAAAAGATTTAGAGAAGCTCGAAGAAAACAGCGAAAATTTAAATCCACTATCAGATACCAGACAACATCTTACGAGACAACATCCTTTCATTCCAACATTCAAATCTGAGTAAAATATATTGCTAAACAATTTCTATATCCAAAGCAAAAATTTTACCCACATAACTTTTAAATCTAACTATTCATATAGACACTGCCTACTCAACTTTATTCCTCCTTTACATTCTTACACCAATTGCCACCTAATCTTCTCGAGTAGAAAAAAAGATTGCCACATCGTAGTGCTATCCTGAGAGACTGGTGTGATATGAATGCATAGTTATTATAAGATAAGATTTTTCAAGCGAGAGTACGCACAGAGTAGGGAGTATCAGTTGCCCACGAAACCACTTATCTTAAATCATCACTCTTCGGAAAGATGAGAAAACTTTTGATCATATTCGTCGTTATATACAGAAGAGTAGTCTAGAGAGAGGGTACGTGACGGCCTTGCGAGCTGGTGAAAAATACCCACGGCTTGTCTAAAATGCCAGATGCTTATTGCGAAAGATGTATGAATCGTATGGATAGAACATAGGAAACTAAATTTATTTTCTGGAATTCAAGGAATTATTTAAAAACCAAATAAATTAATGTAGGAGAGAGAACTGAGCAGTATTTAAACACGAAATGTAGAGAGGTACATAATACTAGTACTAAAGAGGTTGGATAAAGTCAAACTCTCTGATTCGCATAAGAATCCTATGACTAGAAAAAATTATATATTGTGAACAATCGGTAAAAAATGAGTATGTTGAGATGTTAGCATAGAAATGTGTTTGCTAAGTTCGAGTCTGTGGAAAGGAATGAGAGGGGGATAGAAAGATTTGCAAATTCTGATGAGTGACTGTGGTAGAGAGCTGTCGTAGATTTTGTGTGTGTGAGTGCTAGAATTCTAAAGGTTAAAATTTTAAATTTGAAAAAGGTAAAAGTTATGGTGGCCTTTTGAGCTGATTATTAAAGGGTCCATTCTGAGTGTAAAAGTTTCGAATAGTACGCTCACAGTCGGCAAAGATTATCTTGCACTTTAGGACAACAAGTCTGATATGATGTTCTTTTAGCAGGATATGAGAAGAGTATGAGTAAGGGATTAGCTCGTATAACTAGATAGCGCACTATATAAGCTGTTCTGTTCACTATAGAATAGCAACTCTAATTATTATTATCGAACAGAGTGTGATTAACTTAATTAATCGGTATTTGCTGATTCAAACTGCACAGTCAAGAACAACCGCGAATTAAACAAGAAATTGAGGTGTTTAATAGTTAAGTACGACAAAAATCTTCACATAAGTTCACCCCTCTTTTTTAGATCGTCATTAGATAAATGTGAGAGACTTGGAAATGCGCAATGTTGACGATATCATGTATAACTGCAGCGCTTGTTTAAAGTAGTATGAGGAAGATATTTAATTCAGCAGAACATATATATATATAGATACCGAAGATGGGAAGAGAATTCCGCAGAATCGAAGGTGGCGTAGGAAAGAATGAATGCACCAGCGAACTATCGTCTAGGAGTTATCAAAATATCAATACGACAATAACTTGTTCGCAGATAAAGCACTTACCTTGTTATTCACTATTAATCGGGGAGCGTCGTATAAAGTGAGATGGATAGATATATGATAAATGATGTCCTGACTCGAACACTTGCCGCTGGGGTGCCTATGAATAGAGATAAAGCCACCCAACAGAGCACTTTTAAGTTTTGGCCTTTGTACTCAAACCTATCCAAAACCGGGTAAAACCATAGATAAGCCGAGCTTGATATAGCAACTGAGAAGTAGAAAAAAAAAGTCTCGCAGATCTATTAAACTAGATAACTTTACCTAGACTTAATGAGGCCGCCCTAGAACCTAGTTGTAACATGAGTGAGATTTCCAAGTAACATTATTTATATTTGTTTATATGTTAAGCTAGTCACAAGTAGATGTTTATATATAATATGTCTAACTAAGGATGTAGAGACGAGATAGGATAATAACCGTCGAAAGAGTATTTGGATAAAGTTATAATGCGTTATTTAGAGTATGAGAGAATTTTATATCTATGATATTTTGGGTTATTTTAAATAGAATATGAATTTCACAAAGGTTTGAAGAACCGTATCCAACCATCTCAGAAATTCAAGATCCAATCAGCGAGAATAGAATAGGAAAGATTAAAACGAGAGGAGCAATTTCATAGAAGTAATACGAGGGTAAGCAGTAAAAACTAAGTGAGATGGTAGAGTCTTCGAAGAAAATAGAAATATTAGATGGTAATATTAAGATGTTAGATTGTGGGCAGGTGTAGAAGAACATTATGAAAAGTAAGAATATGGTATATAATAGGATATAAAGATCACAGAACAATTATAATATTATATATATATACTTGATAAAGGAATCCCTACTTTGCAGAAAATGAGATATAAAGAAAGTTGCACTATATACCCATACAACTAACAGCCGATATTATTAATATAGGATTATTAAAAGAAAAGCTAGACATAATTCAAGTACCAATAAGAGAAATGATAGGAACTCCTAGAGGGGAGACTTGGAGAGCAGTGAGTACGTGCCATATCTTATGATCAAAAATCTTTGAGGTATTCAATGAGTCTGCATACACACCAGCAGACAAGTCTCCACTCTTTTTCTTGCGCGTCAAAGCATGATAACCATATAAATAATCGGTAGATAGGAAAGTATATAACGACCAGATAGAACCTTATCGAGCACTGAAAATGCCGTAACTGGCTATCGAAAAATAGGATAAATGAGTTTCCACAGATAATCTAAGAAGTGAGAGTTGAGAAGTAAGGTATATTCAAATGATCTTAGATATATAATAACATAATGAGATGACTATATAAAAGCGCGTAGTTATGAAGGACAGAGCGGCTATTACTTATTCGGATTAGTGTTGGGACATTATAGTAGTGCAGCTTTCACATACACTTGAGGTATAAAAGTGACTAGTATTATTATGAGCATTATATTTAGGGAGTAAGTTGACGATGGGCGGGTGAATAGTCAATAAGAAGTCACAACTCCCTTACTAAAAACTTGGGTAGAGATGATATAGTATCTCATTCAGGGCCTACCCGATCTTCATAATTCTTCTATAAATTTAATCACTGGAGCCAATGCTAAACCCGATCAAATGTAATCACAAGGTACATAAATAACATAGGACACACCTGAAAGAGGAGAAAGGAAGGATAGAAGAAATTAACTATTGATATCTCGTAAGATAATATAATCGTCCTAGTAAATCGCTTGCGGCGAGGTTCGAAAATAGGACGGCCTAGAAATAATTTACTATTTTCAGATAAGCATTTTTAACCACAGAACCATCAGAGGAAAGGGAAATTATTTAAACAGTAAAGGTTGCTAGAATGATTTAATCTTTGGGCAGTAGAGCCAGAAATATTGTCATGGACAGAGTAATAAAGAAGTAATAGGCACCTTCTGATTTTGAGGTATGAATAATAGTCCTGCTTTGGCTCGTATCGAATGAGAGTATCACCTTTGCAACTAGAAATTTCTAGCTGTCCGAGGACCTAGGAGTAATTTGTCCAGAGCTCGATAGCGAACGAGCTCCTGATGATAGTTTTTGCTTATATACACCACCACCGCGAGAATACGCACCTCTGTCTCGACCGTCCGTATTTTCGAACGCGGGCACAGCCAATGAACACGCTTGATATGCCAGGTTTATTGAGAGGTAGGGAAAGAACTCATAGTTATAACTATTGTCGCGTTCCAAGGACGAGTTTTCTTCGCGCTCACAGATAAGCTCACCCGATTCCTCTAGAGGTGAATTAACAACTAACCCTGTCACTCATTATTTATATGAGATAAGAAGTAACATCATCGTGCTTTCTATTTATTTCACAGCTAACTATGTGAGCGTAATAATACATAATTGCTAAATTGACAAACTTGATGCTAGCTTATGACGATGTAATATACCCAGTCTAAATAATATTTTAATTACATATGTGACGTACAAACTACATTGACTAGCAAAATTATTAATAGAAAATATAGTTAACTAACGTAGATCACTTCACTCATTTCTTCGCTATCACATTTAATAATTCCCACAATAATAATAATATACTACATTAACTGTTATATATAATTAAATTAATTATATATCATGATTGTCGTATATTCTTTAAAATGTAAATAATTTAAATTTATTTCTATATTAACTATAGTTAATATGAATTAATATAATTAATTCTTATAATTTTTTAATTTATTTATTATATTTTATTACAATTATATATATATTATATTAAATATATTATTCATTTATTTATTATTATTATATTAATTTATTATATTTTATAATATTTATTATTATACATATTTATTTTATAATATTATTTAATTTAATTATCTCACTTATATTTTATGTTATTATATGTATTATAAATATTAAATCAATTTAATATTAAGATATTCAAATTTTTGTATACTTTAATATATATATTTAGAGCTTGGTTTATATGAACACACCACCTGATGCGTTCTTCCTGTCTATTCATGCGTTCGGATTAATATTAATTATATTAATATTAATTTATAATATTAATTTAATATTAAGATTTAGTAAATAGAAATAGAGAAATAGCATATAATATCGGCGAAAAATAGATTATTAATGTAAATTTAATATTCTATATTTTTAATTTATATAATATTTATAATATATATAATAATATTATAAATATTATATTTAATGTTATAATTGTAAAATATATAATAAGATATTTTATATATATATTATAATAATTAAAATATATTATATATTTAATAATATTATATTAAATAGTATAGGAGAGACTAATGACCCGGAGAGAGAGAGAGAAGAAAAAAATTGGTTTATAAGTAGGGTAATAAAATATTAAAATTTATCTCAAAGTAATTTAATAACGTCACTCGGTTCAGTCTTATATGAGAATATTACGTCCTATTACTAGTTATTCAAACCTATATTATAAAATTTTAATACTTAATAAATTCGAGTGATCATCGTCATCTGAGTCATCGGCATATAATTTCTTATTAAATCGTTTCCCATCATAACTAATATTTAATAATATTATTATTATATTTATAATATATTAAATATTATATATTATATATTATATTATTATATATATTATATTTATTATAATATATGTAAACATATATATTTATATATTATAATAATTTATAATATTTATATATATTTAATATAATATTATTAATATTATATTTTAATTATATATATATATTATAGTTGAAATTATTGATAAAGAATTAAATTAATTAAAATATATAATTATATAAGTTATTATTATATTATTTATATTTATAATTATATATAAATAATTATATTTAAATAATTAAGTATATAAATATATATTATTAATAATTTATATTTATTATATATATTTAAAATTTAATATTAATAAATATTAAATTACATTTAGTGATACTAATTGACTAAAATTAACTAAAACACTATATAATATAATATATATCATATTATGTATATAAATAGTATATATATACTTAAATATATATCATCTGAGTGTATTATTTATAATCTATAGTTATATTTTTGTTAAGATATAAAAAAGGCAAGTTTTCGAAATAGTGTCATGTATTTAAATAATGCATATAATATTTTACTATAATTATAAAATCATATTATATATTATAATAATATAATATATATAATATATATATTATATTATTAATATATATATATAGTATATATATAATATAATATATATAATATTATATATTATATTAATATATATTATTATTAATATATTATATAAATATTATAATATATATTATATAATATTAATTATATATATTATATATATATATATCGCATATATTAATATATTATATATATAATATATATATATAAATAATAATAATCATCTATAAGTATATTATCGTCGTCTACATATCACTTTTCTACTAGATAGAATAAACATACATATTAGAGACGAAAATTTATTTTATTAACTACGTAAAGTTTAAATAAAAATATTGTCCAATGTATGTTATATCGTAAGAAAAAATGATGAAAATGTAGACACGAATATTAAGGTTATATTAATTATTAAATATTATATTTTAAATAATATATTATAATATATCATAAATATATATATATATATAGATATATATATATAATTATTATATATTATATATATATATTAATATATTATATATATATATATAATATTATATATATTATATATTATATATATATAATATAATATATATATATATATATATTATTATATATAATTATATATAAATATAAATATATATATAATATATAATTTAAATATTATATATATATATAATATATATAATTATATATAATAATTATAATATTAATTGTATGGGGGGGAGGAGGTGGATGGAGGTGCGGATACGAGAGGTACAAGAGTTTACGGAAGGTAGAGTGTAATGGAATAACAATGGATAGAGAGATCTAGAACTAAAGTAATCAGATACGCCTAAAGAGGGTGAGAAGAGTCCGCTGGAAGTCGTGGACGATACTGAATATGGCGGATGTTAAGCAGTGGAGAGAGTTGAAAAGAATGGGTTCTCATACGACTAGAATAATAGAAATTGTGGGTATCGAGATGGTACGTCGAGTGGGGTAAGATAAAGAATAAAGTATATACAATTAATATATTAAAGATGATATAGTGTAGAAGGGACATCTTAGAAGGAAATAGTGATGTTATAAAGCAAGGTAACTAAATTACTGGTGCTTGTTTTAATACGCTAAATAATGAATGATGAATAAACTTTATTACTAGTGATAATTAATACATGGAGACTAACTGAGTGACAAGTAATATTAGTAGTTTCAGAGTCACGAGGGCAAAGAGCACAATCATAAGACTTATATTATAATAAAACTTATTTAAGAAAATAAATAAATTATTGAGTAAATGGATAGAAGGGTAAGATGTTGTGAGAATTTATATAGACCTGGAATAAGTACATTATGACAAGTAAGTAAAAACTAGATGAAAAGCTGTGTAGTAGATCATAGAAAGGAGCCGGAAATATGGATACCGCAGTAAACTATTAACGAGCATAAAAATATTACTACAAGGGTCCAGAGAATATGAAAAGAGCAGATAAAAGAAGAGAGCAGATGGTTTGAGGTATATATATATAAATTAATGTGAGTGAGAGACAAATTAGTGATGGGACGGAGTGATAGAAAATGTTTGCCCGATGCACACGTATTGTGATCGATAGAGATATCATTATGTAATATTATTAATTTCGTACGAGATGAGCGATGCCGAGAGAGATGAGAGGTATGAAGCATACCTCTCTATTGCAATGAGGGCATAAATAACGAAGAGGACTAGACCTGACAGAGTACTATGTGTAAGATATACAGATTTTAAATGAGTATTACTTTCTTCATCTCGACTACTGCATCCATCTCTCGTACATTCATATACATCGTAATAGATAAAGGCAGAGTAATGAATAAAGCAGAGTAGAGAAGAAATAAATATATAATGCTATAAGGAGGGAAATTAATTTTAGTAAATTAGGTGGATAAATTTAAGTATCAATGTGCATGTATAGTAGTGATGGGCATTCATAGTCTACGTCCGCCATACTCGTTAATCATAGTATAGTTACGTACTATCTACTATTTATATAACGTAAATTAATAATTAATATAAAGATTATCGATTATACGGTATGTTGTATGCCTCAATGTTGATGTAACTATGTGTTAATGTATGTGTGTATATTACCATAAAAAATATGTTCATATATTACTTTGCGTTACTCATCCACGTGTAGCCACTGACAATACGAGCACTCCGTGCCGTTATACGTCACACTAAAATAGATAATAAAATATTATAAGATTTACAAGGCGTGTATACGAGTGGGTTAGTCAGTGAGGTTTCAATGCACCTTCCCAGATAATTAGTTAAGATTGGAATGCATAAATTGTATTGATTCTTTAGAGAGGTGCTCTTATTGTTATAATTAATACATATAATGATATTTATATAAAGTGTCTCATATCGAGAGGAGTGAATTAATCAGAGTATCTGAGACATTATAACACACGTGCGAGTTGACCATTCACAGAGAGTAAGGGTTAACTCGATTATATCAATTACCAATAAACATTAATAAAATATATAATAATACACTAATAATCAGAAATGCATTAATATACTATCAAGATATTATCTATAATAAGAAGATTAATATGATGGGAATCAGAAGAGATAAACCATAAATGACCAAACTAATTTAATGGAGACAGACGCTAAGAGTGGCTGAGTATTGTGAGAAGTATGTGTGAATATTTTAAAACACTATAAGTTTATTATTAGAGCACTAGTAACGAGAAGTTATCTAGAGTGCGAATGTATGCTAGGTCCGTCATCTATTATACAATTTATTATAAATACTAATAGAACTAGTGTACTTATATATATGTATGAGGGAGCTTAGTTTGCAGATGAAGTCTAAGAGTGTTTATCTTCTATTATAACTATATGGTGATTTTGAGTGTCATAATATTTTTCATATGAGTAATAGGCAGTGTCGTATGTGTGTCTGGTTAGTGGTTGTTTTGTGATGTGGGGATTCCGGTTAGTCTATAATCTAATATATAAATACCATCCATATTCTCAGCAGGGCGTATTTATAGCCGAGTTGGGTTTCGATGTCGGGGTTCGGACTCTGTGGATGTGTGTTTGCGTTGTCTAGGAGAACGTGTCTGGGGATGTGGCGTGGCCAGAGGGAGGGCGTAGATGTATGGGGGGTGGGAGACACAGAGGTCCGGGCTACGTTCTTCACTCGAATTTGCGCACGCTCGTCCATATCTTGTCATCTCTAGACCTACGAAATGCAGTTTGTGCGAGAGGAATTATACTGTCTACCCGAAGACAAGCGGGCTCGTCTAACACACCTACACAGCCAAAGTGAGCTAACACTTTATTTCTCTGTGCGTTGTATACTCCTGCTGACACACAGACTATCCCTCTATGGAGCCTCTTTGTCTTCAATAAAAATCTATAACACTATCATCATGTTAGTCTGATACCTCTTCTCACTACTATATTCCTCTGATGGTTCTGTTGTTTCAGTAACATATGGTTCTGGACTCATCTGCTTGGCACGGAGTATTCAAATCTCACTTTCAGAGCACTCCCATTATGTTTAACACACCTAATTTCATAAACAATCCTAGAACTGATTCTCGCGTCAAATTCTATCTATGTATTCTCTTTCTCGTCTTCGTCTCTCAAGGTGTACCTTCCTGTTCCACTACTTTGACCTGTTGAAACTCCACATTTGAATCTTGGATCGTGTCAATAGATTTATGCTCACCTGTGAAATCCTATGATTGAAGGATATGAAGACGGTGGCCCACCGAATAACATATCGCAAGCGCACAATTTCACTCTGAGGGAGTCTGTCGCTTTGATTCTTCGAGCTAACTGCTATGAGATGACTGTTACCCGCCCAATCGTCTTCTCCATCACAAATCTCTTACATGCATCAATCTAAATTTTAGTCTGCAATACTAGGCTAGATCTTTCTCACACTCCATTTGGAAGCTGGCACATGTCCAACCTAATCCGAAAAGAAGAAGCCGCTCACAGATTCCTTTCTAACACATCTGAGCTGGTGGGCCTCATTCAGCTCTTCTCACATACTGGTGTTACTGCACGAGAGGAAGGAGCTCCTTAATGAGAATACAAGTATCCCTTCTCACCTACTCACTGCTTAGATTATCTGGAAACTCATTCTCTTTTTCGTTTTATATCTAAGGAGAGCGATTACGGACCATTACATAGCGGAGCGTTTCCAGTGCCTAAGAGATCTTCCCAAGGCGATATTATTCACTATCTACGCATAATTTACACTAACGCGAGTATAAGTATGGTTTTGCACTCTTTAGGTCATATCATTCTTACTTAGAGTAGTACAGTACTTGACACGTTAAGTGAGCTGCTGTACTAATATTTCCCAAAGCATTTGAGAGCGCGGATGTCTCACTGAGGCATGCGAGCGTTTTTTTTAATTTGTTTCTAACATTGCTCTTTGCACGCTATATGTGCGTTCGCTGCGCGTTGGTGTTTCTCTGCTTTGTCGCTTTGCTTAATGCTACTGTCTAGCTGGTCTTTTCAATTCTTACATAATATAATAAATACCCGCTGTTCTATTCTCGATGATAGGAGCAAACCTAATATCTTTTCTTTCCCTCTCTGTCTATAATAAGCTGGTAACTGTCTCTGGCCCTCCACAGAGTGCGTTCTGTACGCTCTTATTAATCACTTATTTATAAAATACTTATCTTCCAGTCAGCATTCCACTATTGATCTTGACTCACCTGCAAAATACTAACTCTTATTGCCACTTACATCTATACGGATCGTATGCTCAACGTATATCTCCGGAGTCACTATTCTTGGAGCGCTTGCACTCAGTTAATCTGCTCCCTCGTCTAGTTCTTTCTTAGTAGATTAGACCTTATCTCGTTTGTCTTATGAGAGTCGTTTCCTATCTTTAGTCCTCTGAGACTTGGAAGTTGAAATTCGCGCGGAACGGGATCGTACTCAAACTTGTTTTTTTGGGGGAAAAAAAGAGCTACGCGCCGCCCAATGTCACTTCGAAGAAGAGCATCAGAGACCTGCTGCAATATCTCCTTTCCTCACTTTATCAACACGTACACACATTTTCTTACACTTATCTAAGACATACCATGTCTCGTGTGGCGGACTTGTTTTTTCTCTCTTGTCTCTTTCTTGTTGACAATTATGTCACGGAGCAATGGGGGCCGTAATGCGCTTGAATTCTCTATAAAAGACAACACATGTTCTCGGAGGAAACCTAGTAGAGACTTCACATACCGAGTGCTGGCACAGGGGACACATATGACCACACACGCTTACGCAGTTTCGTCTCTTTTAGCACATCGTCTGACAGAGATTCTCATCTGTTCTCTTTGCTACTTTCGCACAGAGCTATTGATTCTCAGTAACAGGCTAAGCGACGACGTCTTCTCACACTAATAATAGTTAAACCACAGGGCTTGCGATTCGAGATATAGCTGATCTTGAGCTCATCTAAGCTGATCAAAAAGGCTTATAGAAGATTGTCTCATTGTGCGTCTTATCCTATATTCTATTTAGGCACAACATCTCTAATCCAGCAGGCAGTGTTTTGCTGAGAAGTAACTATGTCCTATTCCTCTCACTATCCATTCACTTGACACGACGCTCTGATCCTCGTCTGAGAGACAAAGGACTAGCTGAGTTATCTTGTCGCAAAATAAGCTATTTTATGTGGTTGATATTTGGTATACTCCACGAATCTACTTTCGGGCCCGCTCTGTGGTGCTTTCATTCTTTTTCTCACTCTCCACTAATCGTTACATGCGATCTCCTTCAATTTCAACTTATCCCCTGAGCTATCTCCTGCGTTCGATACTTCTCAATCCTCCTCTACATCTTAACATAAAGTTCGTGCGTCTGTTGCTTTCCACCCTGTGCACTGTAATGTGAGTCAGCTGAGAGGTTGGTGAGTGAGATGATTTCAGATTGAGAGAGTACTTACAAACCTCGTATCAGTGCTTCAGGAGAATAAGGCGGCTATCTGACGTGTGACGTGCGGGAGTTGACCACACTTGCAATAAAAATCCGTTGAGTGTTGACGGGAAGTGAGTTCTTGCCGGGCAAATGAATCTAACTTGAGTCACCCTCACGCACACAACCATCCCATAAAACATCATCTTCAATTCACCTAATAATCCAGCACAAATTACCACTCTTCTTCTCAGACTGTCTACTGGCGGAAGATAAGGCGCGAGCACCACTCTATAACCACCACATACTAAATTACTCCTTTTCCAAAAAGGTTGCTATAACCTTTCTGAGATTCTCTAGCACTCCACACACACAAAAATATCGCTACGTATAGCTCGCTATCCCCACCTATGTTAGTCACTTCACATTATCTGAATATCTGTATAAAATCTCTTCTTCATAACTTCCTCACTCTCTCTTCCATGATTCATCTGGAGTCTTCCATTTCCCCATCTCATTCATCAGTCCATCAGAATAACACATTCATACACCACGAACGCTACCGAGCTACAAATCCACTGGTTTGTACACCAAGTGATCTTATTCTCTCATCCTCTAGTGGTATGTGCGAGCACTAGACTGTTCTGCTCCTATAAGAGACTATGCAAGGAGATGTTTCGTTCAGCGGCTTTGGTTTGCTGAAACTCTATCAATCCTAATACACCTCTCTCCTCTTTCTTCCAAATCAAATAAATTGATCATGTGATCGTGAGGCATGATTCGTCGCTACTTCCCATGTAATCCATACGTTCATACATTTTCGCGAAAGATAGAAACGCCGTTTACGCCGATCACGGCATCCATTTCTACTGAGCGTTCCCCATTTGTGGAGTGTTTATGCACCTCCTTGGCTCAAATAGATTAATTCGTGGTGGGCACCCTTACGGTACACGTCTATATCCGGCGCGTCACCATCCCTCGATCCGGCCTATTGATACGACACCGCTCCGGTACATTAGAGATTGTCGCAATTGCTGTAATTCTCTCTCCTCAACATCTATTCACGTGAGAATTATAGTGAGGGTATCCGCGGAATGCTATCTAAGAGGATTGCTTGGTCTATTAAGATATGCGGTCGCATGGAGCATAAATAGTCATACTTGTTTCATCTACGATATTCGTCATGACATCAAGAGCTGTGTGTACCTCTAAAACTGTTGTCTGAGATGGTGTGGATATGAACGCAGAAGCAGAAATGGTCGAACAACATTAGGCATCTTGAGGAATGTGCATATCGCACTACACTACACCTCTACCATTCTATTCACAACCATGCGTGTATATATACATAATATTCATGCTCCTCTATTATTGCAATCTAGAATAAAGTTGACCTCTCTACGTCTTATCAGTACTTTCTGGATACTATTCCTGGCTAGACTATATACTATTTATGAATGGGATTATCTACCTCGAGAGGATGAGTAGTAGCCGCCAACAGACCTATTGGGTAAATAATATTACAATACTTTCTAGTATAACTCAACACTATTTAACATATCCCCTCATAAAATAATACACCATCCTTAACTTATCCTTAATTTATTATTTTTATGATATGAGAGTTCTACGTCACTCATGTAGACAACATAAACATATCTTGGTCTGAACAAAAAAAAACTATTTATCATAGAAAATACATATATCACAACTTGTATGTACTAAGAGTTGAGGCCTCAAGAAACTGAGAGTTCTGTTCAGTGAGTTTGATACGTAGGAGGAAAATTAATTTATGTATACTTATTATACTGGTACATAAGTAAACTTACCAGTTAATAATATATAGTGAGGCTATTCGTACTTGTTTATTTAAGTTACATTTATGTTATCACACCATCTGGGGGTGACTCCTGAGAGTAACCCACCTTAATATACTATATATAATATATTGTGAATTATGAGTTGGAAGTACTCATAAATATCTTAAATGAATGAAACTAATTAAACTGTCCCCACTATAAACTTATCTAACTATCTCTTGACCCATACTCTCTATCACTTATTATCTATAATATATACTCTATCTCTGCGAACGTGACGTTGGCGTAATATCATCTTTATATCTTTATATGAATTTAAAATTATTAAATTGGTGATAAGTACTATTACAACTAAGATTAGGATTACTCAGAAGGAATGATTGGCCACTTAATATCGTCACAGTTATCCTAACCATATCATTGCGTCGTCTCATTCGTTTTCAATATATCATTATAGCGGCTAGAATATTTATCTTAATATTGTTCAATAATCGGCACTCAAAATAAGTAGCACAAATAATTGCACGATATGCAGCGAGATGCCTATGAGAAAATTGAAACACCACAAAGTATATGCTCCGGGTATTTCGTCTCTGGGTGTCGCATACTTCACTATCTGACTTTAATCCCGAGCCTCCACCATTCGAGTATCAGTTGTGAAATCACTTTGACCAATCTTCTCATGTTTATTTCCTAACTGTAATTATTAATATCTTCTTCTACTTTAAAACCTATACACGTCTCGCATAATACCTGTAGAATTTAGCGTATGGCTTAAGATGCTAGGTGTGACTATTCCGGTATTTATTATTATATTTTATTCACTTGACCCTATCTTATGAAAAAGGAGCCCATACGTGAGTGGTATTGAGATTAACTGTATTAAAAAAAAATATAATAAAAAAAAATTAAAGTCTAGGATTAAGTAAAGCGAATTATAGTAGGCTTTAAATACCTAAGACTTATAAGGCGTGAGATATATATATTATATTATTATATTATAATATATTAGGGTAATAGGAGGGAAGGGATGGAAGGAAGGATATAGAACTAGAAGTAAGGAGAAGGAATGATAGACTCTGAGTTGAGTCTGTAAGAGAATTAGTGGAAATAGTAGGGGGTTTATCACAGTAAAAGTTATATGATTAAGTAATGTTTGATAAAAAAATTTGTGTACCAGCGGTGTTAAGTATATGGGTAGTGAACGTGGGTAGTTATGAATATATGCTCCAAGGTCCAGGAATAAAGTTGGATAGTTATTGAGTATAATGAAAGGGGTTGAGAGACTGAGTGTTTATGTGTGAGGGTTAGCTGAAGGAGATGAAAATATATTAAGGAATGGGTGGTGAGTAGGAGAGTTGATGAATATAGGAGTAATAAGTGGGTTGGTGGGAAGAGGCGAGATGAGAAATAGGAATATAATAAGTAATGGTATTGGGCAATCTAGTGAAGAATGAGGAATCACAGAGAGTGGTTAGGAGAGTTTGGGAGGCACGGAGGAGGATAGGAAGAGGAAGATGGAAGGGGGAGACCAAATTATTAGAAGTAGAGTGGATGGATGGAATAAAGAAGATGCTGAGGAGGAGGGAGGGATGAGGTGAAGGAAAGAGGGTAGGGTGTTGGCGAAGGATAGAGTGGGGTGGAGGAGGGGTGGGACGATGATGAAGGATGGTGTAGTATAATGAGGGAGGCTAGTAGTACCACTACCTACCGCTCAAGCGGTAAAAAGTTGATTAAGGTAATAAATAAATAAAATAAATAAATAAATATATATATAATATAATATTATATATATATATAATTTATATTTAATATATATAAATATTATATATATTAATATATATATTATATATATATTAATATATATATTATATAATATAATATTATATATATATTAATATATATATATATATATATTATTAATATATATATAATATATATATAATATATATATATATATAGTATATTATAATAGCATTAAGAGAAAAGAAAAGCAGCAAGCAGAAGAGGTGTCTACCAATCTTAACTGCCGAACATAGATAAGACTCAGCTCTCAGCGCGCACACTCCTATGTAACATAGGTATAGATAAGGTTAACTCGTCGCAAGTATCAGAGAAATCCTACCCTAACTTCCTAGGCTCGCTGCAGACACCGGTGCAACACACGCTATTGGATAAAAGCTCGATATTTATCGTTCAAAGTTCGTACGGAGTATGTAATGCCCGCTGGCCCTATAAGTGTGCGCAGAAACAACATACACACTATACTAATATAGAGCTGGCCATGCTTCTCATACTATTTATGCGCACCTTTCTTCTCGCCTCTGCCAAAACTCACATTTCCTCACTCAAGACATTCTTTACTGCAACTCTACAGGACGTTCTTCTTGAGAGGTCACCGCACCAACCGCGCTCGAGCTCTTCCAACACATAGTCACCACTAGATGAGATCATCCTCTGAACAACCAGATTATGTGCACATTACACATATTTTCACCGTCACCATCACGCATCTTCCAGAACATATTCATTTTATCTAATAACTCATCGTTTACCCATTCTTGCACACCACAACGTAAAAAAACTACAATAATATGTTCATTCTCACCTCTCTATCAAAACTACTTCGACCCACACGTAAGCAAGACACCCAGGAATTGGACGCGATTTCGAACACCGTATGAGAACTCACGATACTAGATCACTCTTATTCCAGACCATAAGTCACGCGACTCGCACTATTACATATAAAGATCAGGTATAGCAACATACCCGCTATATCGCAAAAACCTAGCGTTACTCCAACCAGTCGCAATATATCATCATCCGACACATATCGTACTCTAAGTCATGCACCAGCTATCTCTGCCACTCAGTTACACAATCATACCTATCTACACTCGCGAGTTCATGCGAGAGTTATACTCTTCTCTATCACCTAATTTACAAATAACCCAAATAGAACAATAAAGTTTGAGAACTCTACACTTGTTCCGCTGCTCATCGGTCGTAACCCCATTTACTTCTTTCACTGAAGGGGTAGAACTCCACTAACTATCTACACCAATAACACTTACTCTTATGCTACGTTTATTTCAAACCTCACTCCTTTATATACATACCCTGGCTACATAATATCTCTCTACCAATCTCTCAAACTCTCTTCATAATATCACTCACTCACAAAGAACCAAATACATCCGATATAATGTATAGGGTACACCCTCCACTTATCTCCATTGTTTTATATATATTTATATTTTATTCAATCATTCTATAATAACATCACCTGCCACCTCCACTCATAATTCTTTCATAACCCCATCCTCATAATATACAAATTGAATACCAAAGAGACATAACAAACCCTGTCTCACACCGCTTAAATAATATTGCCATTATGTTAGAATCTTATTTATATTCTTACAACATTAGACTCACTAAATTACAGTTAACACACATTATCATCTAAGATTCCATTCAGAAGCCTAACACAACACCATATATCACTAACACCTTGCCATAGAGCTTCCCTATTACCCTATTCATACGCCTCCATTAAAGAATCTAAAAAGACGTCAAATACTCTCTCTCAAAAGATTGGAATGAAGAATGAAAGGAACTGTTGAATATAGAAAGAATCGACTCCAAGACAGAAAGAGCCTTTACTTGAAAAAATAAATCGAATTAAAATATCTTCGCAATATTAAACTGAAGATTTTAGAAATTAAGAATAAACTGATCGTATTCAACGATTAAATCTCAAAAACTGTGAAAAGTGGAAAGTTTAATTCGTGCTTTTGCAAAAATATAATTTATGATCAATGACAAAATAGGATGCTTTGCTTGATATGATAATTAATCATAGAAGTTTGTACAACCCTGACACCAGAATCAAATAGTCTCTCAAATGGACTCTCGATAAAAGGCTTGTGGCTCGGAACATCCTACAGCTTTTCGTCTTCACTCAAAAATGACATATTAACGAATCAAATACTGAAGCTGACGCCTCCCCCCAAACATATGTGTTCTATACAATCTATAATAATAATCGAAATTAGTGCAATAACAGTTATATTAGCTTAGAGAATATTGAATTAGTTTTAATAATGTATTGTTCGTATTCGAAAAGTGTTGAAAAATAATAATAATTATTGGTGTTTTTAGTTTAATGATAATAGTGCTAGTGATGAAAATACGATGTCGAAATGTATTGCTCATGCCGAAGGTTGACTTCGTTTATTGTGTATTTAGTATGTAAATGTTGTTATGTATATATATATATTTTTTTTTTCTTTTTAAGTATGTTATATTTATTTATTTAAAGGCGCCCGGTAGCTCAGTGTTTGAGCACTCGCCAAACAAAGCGAGGGTCCAGGTTCGGCAACTGGACGGGTGGGAGAATGTGAGCTTATTCTCTCTCCTTGGGCTTGGCTCGTCCTGCTCAAACGATTATTTTTTATAATATTAATATTATATATATAGTATATTATATATATATATTATATACATGAAAATAAAGTTTTTTTTTTTGCCGTCTGAAAATGAAAAAATGGTTTATTTGTGTTTACTCCTAAACATTTCATTTTTTCCTTACATCATCAAAAAATTCATTAAAAAAAAAACGAATAGATTTATTTTCTTCAAATTTGGTACACAAATATAAACCATATTAAAAACCCGGACGTTTATATTAAATGTTTTTGGTAAACTAAGGTGGTGTAAGCCATGGTTGACTATTCTCCCTTCAAATAATTTGCTTGTACTATTGTAAAAAAAAAAATTTTTTTTAATTTTTTTTCAAAAAGGTGTCTAAATATAATTTATTACAAACTAAATTGGAGTATTTTGGTCAAATAAATGAAATATCTAAAATTAAAGATTTTATGATTTAGAGTTGGAAATTCAAAAATAAAAAAATTCTTCTTTCCTCTATTTTTTTATTCATTTTGTCCTAAAATTAAAGATACCATAGTTGTTCACTAATCCAAAAAACATTTCTTTTTTGTTTGAAATGTTAATTTTGCTAGAAGTCTGTCCTTACAATTTAAAATCGTTTCTTCTTCTAATTTACATTTAACATTAGTATATTATAATGCACACTGTCAAATCTCATCTATTATATTGTCCTACTGTATAGGTAAACATAAGGAAAACAAGCCATCCAATCGCCTGCTGACACTTTTGGAAAGAGTTATAGACATACGAATAGCTATGTGGGTATTGAATGAACTTTCCTCTGTTCTAACTTCCCTGCTGACTGTGAGAATTTTTTTCACATGAGAAAGTGAAAAGTTTTTAATTAATGCAATTAAATTATTCAAAACAAGAAGAAAAATTTACTTTAGAACAAAAGGCTTACGATGCTTGTATTTTTTCATATTATTGATATTTTACCCTCATAAAACAGGTAAAGATTAGAAATACTTTCAAACACTTAAAAAAACAATAAGAAAATCACAAAGCTAGTTTTTTTGTTGATAAATTCCAACCAGACTCAATCCATCTCACGTTCGCAATGGGCATAGTAAACGACATTTTAAACCCTCACAAAAACAAATAAAAAATTAATCGAGTCAAAATAAATGTGAATAGTTACAACAAGCAACACAGTTAGTGATGAAACTCCTCATTTTACTACTTATTAAGCAGCTGGAAGTCAGGACAGTGATCTTTCTATTATTTAAGACCGCAAAGGGGCAAGCAATTTGGCATTCGAAAGAATATTCAACATCGGATGTCAAGTGGCGTTAAATAGTCTCATGAATAAAATGGTTCTGACTTCAGTGTCTCTAACGGATCTACAATACTGTAAATGAACTTACCTTATTCTAGCTTGCCTCTAAAAAACTCAATTGAATTAAATCGTATCCACTGAATAAAAATTGCAAAAATCTGAATAAAATAGTAAATTCTTGAAAAATTAGTTCCACGCACAACTTACTAATTAATTGCATGAAAATGGTCTTCTCTCACAAAAATCAGTTTTTTTTTTTACCAAAATTGGATTGCTGCAACCTTTGTTTTAAATTATATTTTTGTCAAACACTAATGAAAAACAACATATGTACTGTTACATATTAGGTTTCTGAAAGCATTGATGTAAGTTCACACATCCGTACTCTTAAAGCAAATTAAAAGACTTGGTATTACTGATGATTCACTACTGTGGTTTCAGTCCTAATTATCTGGCTGACACAATACGTTGATAAAGGCACATCATCATCACACCCCTCAAATTTTCTACGAAGGTATCCCTCAGACCTTATTTGGGGCCGCTATTCTTTATATATATATATTTAATATATATTTATACTATATATATTATATATATATATATATATATATTATATATATATATATATATATATATATATATATATTATATATATATATAATATATATATATATATATAATTATAAATACAAAATTAACCTTTCAAAATTTGTCAAATTCAATACACTTGAATATGCTGACGACACCTGGCAATCTTAATATCAACGTAATATAGACAAACCTTAACTGTAAAGTAATAATGAATTGAAAAACTATAATTCAATGGGGGTGATAACAAACAGACCCTCTAATAACCTAAAAACCAAAATTACCCAGTAATGATAAAAATCAAAAGAACCTTGTTCAATTAAATGTATGCAAAAGATCTAATTATAAATCGAGTATCGGTTGCCAAAGTTATTAAGGGTTACCTTAATGACAGCTTTCCTTTCAAAAAACAAGTAAAATAGTCTTATTAGCTTAATCTAATGTTAAGAAATAGATTTTGTTCTATAAAGTAATATCTAAGATCTTTACTATTCTAGTCTTGTTTATTCCTCACTACTCTATATCAATGGAGCTGTGGCAAAGTGAAGGCTTGCCGTACAACCTATCATTGTGGAAAAAAAAAAAAAAAAAAAAAAAAAAAAAAAAAAAAAAAAAAAAAAAAGGGTAATATAAGGGCCTCTTAAACTACTATAAACAAAACCCCACTACTAAAAATTTTTTATCCCAAAATCTTCCTTTAAACATCATCATCTTGTCATCATCTTTAAATTTCAACAAATGGAACTGCAAATGATCTTTCGACCAACACAATTGTTACGAACCAACACTTTGGACAAAAGCAATCTGGGAGGACAAACTCCATTACCTAGATGAAAGCAGATATCCACAATAACGAAATTCGGAAAGCCCATCTCATAAAGGCCAATAACGAGTGGAATAACTTCCTAAAAATATGTTTCAATGGTCACACACATAGATCTTTTCGTAGATATATCAAAAGTTTCTTAATTATTCAAAACAAACGAGCTAACACTTATAACTTCATTAAGTTTTTATGTCACACGGGTAAGCCAATTTATTATATTTTGTCGTTTCTCGATTATTATTATTAATTGTTGTTAACATAGTTAATCGATATTATTACAATGATAATAAGCTGATTAAAATTATTTTGTTAAAAAGTGCCAATATTATTATTATTATTATTATTATCTATTATTATTAATATTTATTATTATTATTATTATTTATATTTTATTTATTATTATTAATTATTATTATTTATTTATTATTATTATTATTAATACATTATTATTATATTATTATTTTTTTAATACTGACAAATGATTACCTTTAATACACAACACACTGATATTATTATGTTCAATTTTAAATAATAAATCATGAATAAATCATCGTTTATTAAAATCTCCCTTTGAAGGAATTGAACTCTTCTTTAATATTCCATATTCACGTAAAGGTTAATCCAATGCTAGAAACATTTCTCTGACCAGGTAAGCAAGTTT
>JABUQX010122302.1:27500-48101 GCA_015478945.1 Trachelipus rathkii | reverse complement strand
CTTCATTCCCCCAACTAGTTCGTTCCTTATATGCACACTCTAGGCCGTGGGTTTTTAAATATTGAAAAAATAATTTTTTATTAAAAATGGGACAATTTTTGATTTCTCTTATCCCCCTTTCGGTCCGGCACACCACATTGTGGATATCCGTTCTCGGTTCTCGTTTTGGGAGGGAATAATTTTTAAGGTTCTCTGGTTCCGTCCCCAACTCCCCCCCCCTTCTCTACCCTCGTCGTTTTCGGCTCTTCCTTCCCCTCCCTCCCCTCTGGTCCCTTTCTCTCCCCTTCCTAACGCCTTGTCCCCTCCCCGCTCCCTTCTTACGACCCTCCTCTTTCGCTGCTTCATCTGCCCTCCTCCAGTTGGCCGTTGTTCACGCCCCGTTTTACTCTCCCTCCTTATTCCCCAAATTCAACAGATCACCGCGCCTTGTAGATTCCTGGTCTCCCACTACTCCCCCTCTCCCTTTCTGACACACCTTCTTTACCTTTGGCTCTCGGTGCCCGGTTCACCCCCTTGGCCCGGTTTTCCCCCCTCCTTTTTTTTCCTGCACCCCTTTATAATGCCCCCCCCCCTTTTTATTTTTATGGTAATTATATATTATTATTATACCATACCATGCTATATACACTCACACACCATTACTACTTAACAAGCTCCGTTGCTGCTGTTTGTGCCTTTTTCGGCGCCACCTCCCCCTTCCTCTTTTTCCCTTCTCTTCCTCTCATTCGTCTCCCTTTTTAACCGGAGTTTTTTTGTACCAGTTTTCTTGCTCTTTTTCTTCTTTACCCCTCCCTTAAATTCTCTTTCTTTCGGCCCCTCCCCCCTTCCGTTAGGCTCCCTTTCTTTCTTTCCTCCCCCTCCTCCCTCCCTCCCTCCCTCCTCTCTCTCTCTCTCTCTCTCTCTCTCTCTCAATAACAAACTTATTTATGGTCCCAATACTCTCTCTATCTCTCTCTCTCTACATCATACATACAATCTCTGTAGCTCATCTCTCGTTCTTATTTTGGCCCCCGGCCTTTCCGTTTCTCGCCTCTGCCTGCCTCTTCCTCGTTCTTTCCCTGTTCCTTGTTGCCGTCTTGCGCCCCTCTTCCGCGGACCCCCCTGGCGTATGCCTCTCCCTCCCCTCGTGCCAAGCTTCCCTGTGGGGCCGTGGTGGGTCCTGTTCCTCTCTTCTCTCTCTCTCTCTCTCTCATAATCTATCTCTCTCTCTCTCTCTCATCTCTCTCATATATATAAATACTATCTTAGTTTAGAAAATGAAATTTATAACATTTTAATTTAAGTATTTAATGATTAGCTTCTATTTATTTATTTCAAGTCCTTCTCCTTTCTTCCTTTAAAACTCTCTTTCTTTCCTGCGTGTATTATAGTGCGTAATAATACTCATCAGATCAACAAACACTATGCTTAATAGTATAATAACATGATCCCGAACGTTGGCTGCCTTGTTGGCAGAGAAAAGGTTATAAGAAGAAAAGGGAAGAACAAGAAAAGAAATGACAATGAAAGGAGGACTCAAGGTTAAACATCCTAGTGACAGCTCTAAAGGTTTCTTTGTCTAAGGGAAGATGCTCTGCAAATGTTGTGGCTAAATATTATTTAAAAAGAAAGTAACAAAATTTATCAAAACAAACCATTTTAAAATAACTTGATAATTAATCCAAGGATGAGTTGTCTTAAGCTACATAACTCTTGGCACTTAATTGAAACGTGTCTCGTATTAGGAGTTTTGGATAAACTAGAAATCATTGATTCAAATAATAAATTCAATTGAAGATTCTATTAATCCAAATAAAAGGATTTCAAGATATGTAGATTTTAAAGAATAAATCATTAAATGATGACAATTAGATCCCCAACATTTGGCTGGAGTGATGAAAAACTGAAACTCTTTATTAAAATTTGATAAGGTTTTTAGGTTTTAATTAAGATATCCCTAAGGTATGCTTTTCGACAACAGTTACTGAAATTTCAAAATTGTTACCTAATTTTTAAGGAATTATATTTCTATAAAAGATTGCCATTAGATCATCAATTAAGATGAAACATTATATGTAAAACTCTAACGATAATCTAAACTTTTGAACACGGAGTTCTTATCAGTGGTCTTTTACAAAAAAAAAAAAAAAAAAAAAAAAAATTGCACAAACCTTTTATTTTGTCTAATTGGAACCAACATTAGAGGTAGCCGCTCAAAGAAAAGAAGATTATCATAACAAATTATTATATGAAACAAAGTATGACCTAATTTCAAGAAACGTAAATCATACTAACTTTAGTAGGTTTTCAAGCATAAAACTTGGGCTACAACTGCGAAATGAGACAAGTTGTCTCAAATCATGGCTCTCACACAATATTCGTAAATTAGGCAAATTTGAGTGTTCAATGCCGCTTCACATGATTGCAGATAAGGAGATGGCTTCAAAAAGAGGTTCTTGAACTTAATGCTGATGAATGTTCATACGGCATCAGGGAAAAGAAACCTTAGACAGCCATACTCATACACCAAAGTTCTTGTTTATTATATCAAAGCTTATTAAAACCACATACAATGTAATAAATTATTTTAATGAACATTGGACAATTCCATTTAAAGAATCACATTTTGTTCTTGTGCCTTAAGAGTTAGAAGAAAAGGAATTTAGCCGCATGTTTTGCAAACAAACATTTTTTTGTTAAGGGTGATACAGACATTCACGGAAAAGAATCTTGCTGATACAATTTTGTCTGACATGATTTATCAGACAACGTCTTTAACGGTTGTTGAAACGCAACCGTATTGCTGTTCTCTGCTTTATATAATTATAAGCCCAATAAACACATAGTATTCATCAACCTTGATTTTTATAAATGCAATAATAGGTTTAGGTTAGGTAAAACACCTGTATCCGCTTTGCTGTCTTTGATGAATATTTTGATAAAAAAAATATTTATTCCAACGTGCACAAAAGATTTAATCACAATCTTTGGTCACGTATCAACAAAGATTATGTTCCTATTTAGATTTTAATACTGAACCAATAAATGGAAAGGGTGGACATCGATTTCACAGAAGGGGTTTGAAGGGATACATAAGGATGGACGATTTACACAATAAATGCAATATTAGCATGTATTTATACACAATTACACAGCCAACTATATTAGGACAAGGGGATAATCAGTAATCTTCTTTTGATAGAATCTAATTATGTGATTCGATACTTACAGTTTGGATTCTACTTTAAGTTGGGTCTTTCATTAAAACCTGAAGAGACATACGTATCTTCAGACTTTCATACAGCAAACAACATATTTATAAAGGGGCTTATATAAATTGAGAATAGTCGCAAGAAAATTAGAAGAGCATTTCCTGACAGTAATGAATCTTTTATTAGCATTGATGATGATTTATATTCCTCAATGACCTCGACAGAAGGGTGTGCTAGGTCCAGCTTAACGTGTTATCGTTTATATCTTTAAGCTAGTTGTGTGACATAAAATTTTATTGACATTATTATAGAGCAGACTTTGCTGTAAATGGTAAAGAAAATTTGTTGGCGATATCTTAAAAACTAAATAAGTTATGAAGGAAAAACAGTATTTGGATGCAACTTATTTTCGATTTCGGATTAAGAAAACGACCTTGGAACTATAACTCCAAGTCAGCATGGGCTATCGATATCAATTGAACTTAATTTTCACACACAAGTTGGCATTGCAAAGAGAATAAAAATAAGCGGCCCTATGCGTTCAGATTTATTTATAAAAAAAAAAATTTCCCTCAAAATAAGGGACACCCATATATATATATATATATATATATATATATATATATATATATATATATATATATATATATATATATATATATATATATAATTATATATATATATATATAATATATAATATATATATATATATATATACTATATATATATATATATATATATATATATATATATATATATATATATATATATATATATATATATATAAGTATATAGATGAACGTGATAGATAAATAGACAATGGCCATAATTGTGTAAAAGGATAAAATATTTAATTTTTTGCTATTAAATACAGAAGCTTCTAAGGAATGGCCTCAATACAAATTTTTTTTTTTTTTTTTTGAAGTTGCCTTTAGGCCGAGTCCAATCTTAGGTTTCTGGAACTTTTTTTTTTAAAAAACAAGGAACAATAGATTATCTAACCTCATTAAATTAAGCGACAAGAGAATTGAAAATTTAAATGAAGCAATATGTTTTTGTAATCTTCTATGTATTGGAATTCTCCAGTTTTGATGAATTACAGAAAATTCCCTAAATATTAAAAATTATTTTTTAACTTTTGAAAATATAAAAATGCTTTATTTTATATACCAGACTCTCTCTTTGTATCTGGCTCCATTCCTGGTAAATTTTGAGTCGTCTAAAACCCATAAACCAAAACTTACTTTAAAGATCAATATCTTCAGCTATCAGTTCACCTACATACAATCCCAAAATTTTTATTACCCTTCCTTAGGTCTTATTTACCTCAAATGAATACAGTATTAGAAACTCCTATTTCGCTGATTATATGACATCACTCAAAGTTGTCAATTGTTATATGAAAAGTTTTGATATATACTTCTTATTTACTAATATTCCCATTAAAGAGGTTTGTGAAATCATTGGCATAATGTCTTATTTTCCTTTAATAATTACATTAACAGGAAAAATAGCTCTCAATTGATAAAGCTTCTTTATCTTGCTACAGGTAACAAATCTTCTGTTTAATAATGAACTTTATTACCAACTTGACGGCTTGACAGCATGGCTATTTATTTCACCCTTGGCTCCAGCTTTTCAAACGCATTCGTTTCACGGAAAAACTGGGTGAACGATTGTCACTCCTCAATTTAAAACAACACTAAACAAAGATAAGTTGATGGTTTCATTGATTTCTAGAAGCCAAATCAAACTTCATTATTTTTAAATTATCTTAATAGTAGGTATATCAATATAAAGTTTACAATTGAGGGCATGCAGAATAATTCCCAATTCCCTACCTTTTCTTGATTTTTGATTATTTACACTAGAAATTCCTTTTTCGACTTTTGTTTAGGAAACCCACCACCATTAAGTTAGGTCTAAATTTCTTTACCCTCCTTCCAACTAAATTTTTATATATATATATATATATATATATATATATATATATATATATATATATATATATATATATATATATATATATATATATATATATATATATCTATTATGAACTCCTCCTTAAAGGTTGGTTAACCGATATATATCGAACGAACAATGTAATCGATTTTTTTTTCGATTATTTCAAGGCAAAAGTTCGACAAGGTTGCCAATGAGTTTTTTTTTTTTTACTAAAGGAATACCCAAGATTAAATAGCAAAGATTTGAAAGAGTCAGGGTCTCGGCCTCAGCGAAGGGGACGACGGAGACTTCGTCCCCCTATAATCCCTCGTCGGCTCCGAACCCCTTAATAATATATATAAAAAAAAATAAAAAAATTAACATATAAAAATTAACATGATAAAAAAAAGCAACTTGTGGAAACTTTCGCGATCTTTCTATTGGGTTTTAGCTAACACGTGACACTGCTGGGCTGCACGAGCAGATTTCTGCTATTGTCGATATTATGACATTTTTTGTAACTACCTTTTAAAGGAGAAGTGCCTATATTATTATATATATATTATGACTATTTTTTGGCAAAAACGGAATTTTGTAGTTCTTATAGAATATGAATGAATATTCATTCCGTTATTTAAATGTTCTTTGTTTGACGTATTGAAATAAATATTAAGCCAGGACCCACCCATGGAGGAGTTGATTATGCAACCCATCGTGGCCACTTCCCTGTGGGCCGTGGTGGGTCCTGTACATTGTTACCGTATGCGGTCTGGTATTCTCCGACAAGGTCTGGTATTCTGCGATAACGCAATGTATTTTCGAATTACCGCATACTTTTGTTTCTTCGTTGCATGAATTCTTCTCTTACGACGCACGCTTTCGTTTTTTGTCCTCCTGATTTTTATATTTTTATGGTTATCAAACATCGTTCATCCTTATATTTCAAGCTTTTACGTTCATGCTTAAATGGAATTTGGGGTCCCGATTCTTGTCCCAATTTTTGTTACATCACACAAAGTCACTACTGACCTTTCAATCATCTTTCATTGAATATATTTGTTGGTTTGTGTTGGCTTTTTCATTACTACTTCCAAGCAAGCCACATTTTACTGGTGATCTTGGAATGACTACAGAAGGCCTACTGGACCTCATCTTTCACTTCCGACTGACAAGGACGAGCCTACTACGTGCGCTGCATCTTCACAACAGAATTATTATTATTATTATTATTATTATTATTATTATTATTATTTACAATTTTTTTTCCTATTTCCATAATTTTATTTTTAATTACTTATTTAACATTTATAGTATTAGTAGAAATATTTTATTCATTACGTATTTACTGTACAATATATATATATATATATATGTATATATATATATATATATATATATATATATATATATATATATATATATATATATATATATATATATATATATATATATATATATATAGGTCAGCCTCCCGAAAGCAACATGCAATGTAACTAAAAAACTATAACAGCTACAGGAAAATAAAATTTTATTAATCAGGAGACATTTTTATCCATGAAATTAGAAAAAAAAATAACGCTTTTGAAAAATTTAAAATTGTTAAAAATGTTGGAAACCTGTATGATAATGATCGTTTATTGAGAAGAAAAGGAGCTCTAGCGCTTCGAGGGAGCGTCAAAGTTGCCAAGTTTTTTTTTAAACTAAAAGATACCCCAATGGTAAACCACAAAGATGGACAGGGTCGGGGTTTCTCGGCCTACCGGGGGAAGACGGGGAGGACGTCGGCGTCGACATAGATTAGATTAGATTAGATTGTTAGGGTGGTGGTCTCTATTGAGGCCCCTTGTCACTGCGACCCACTTGGATCTTTTTGTGACACGCCCTTGTCTATTAAAACTCCTGGTTCATCCCAATTTTCCGCAGGAATTCAGGACTCTTCCAGGAGACGAAGTTTTGATATCGTAAGGCTTCAGCATCCCTCTGCCAATACCAATATCTTTGCCAGCTTAAAACTTCGCAATTACATAGAATGTGTTCTGCCGTTTCTGCTTCACGGCAGTATCGGCATGAATCACATTCAACTTTCCAATTTCTTGAGGTGATATCTGACTGGCCCATGTCCAGTCAGAATTCCAGTCAAAATTCGAAGATCAGATCTACTCAGAGCAAGCACTTCCTTTGCCTTTCTCAGGAAAGATCAATCAGATCTTTAGCCTGTCTGAGACCAAGGATGGTTGCCCAGTATTTGGTCATGGCTTTGTGTTCCATCGACAGAAGGGTTCCGGACCACAGTAGGCGGTTCTGGCTCCTTCCTTAGCGAGGCGATCAGCCTCCTCATTGCCTAGTATGCCTTGGTGCCCTATCACCCATATCAGAGTAACTCTGTTGTGTTGAGCCAGTTGCTGTAAGGTACGTTGACATTCCCAAACCAGTTTGAGTCATACATGCAGGAGCTCAGAGCCCCGATAGCCGCCTGACTATCAGTTGCCACAGCGATCTTTGCCCCTCGCATCCCTTTTTCTATGTTTATTCTGGCACAAGCCATTATGGCGTAAATCTCTGCCTGAAAGATAGTGGGAAAAGCACCCAGGGCTATACTGCGCCTGCAATTGGGTCCGACCAGTCCCACCATCTATCACCGATCCATCAGTGTACCACATAATGGTTCCTGATTCAAGTTTAGGACCACACTCTACCAAATTTGACAATTTGTAAGAAGAATTTTGGTTCTTTCCATATCTTCGTCTCGTAATTAAATCCGAAACTGCAATGCCATTGTATCTCACATCTTCCAAAAATCGAGGTGTCCAGGTCCAGTTCTGAGTTGTTGACCAAGAAGAGTCAGTCTGATTGCACATGATATGGCCTCCCCTTTAATATGCAAGTGCAAGTTCAGGAGACCCAGCGGTGCCTCCACGGTTGAAGTAGAAGAAGTATGTATTCTCTTTGGATTCGCTATGCATGCAAGCCTTTGCAGTTTATTTTGTGCAGTCCTTTGTTCAACCTTCGGCCACCAAACAAGTGAGGCATAGGTGATTATAGGTCTGACTACAGTTATGTATAACCAATTGGTCATTTTAGGTTTTAGTCCCCATGTTTTGCCAAACTTTTTCTGGAAAGTCCATAGGGCTATTGATCTTTTTCAACAACCCTTTTTGGGTGTGAAATCTACGTTTGCTTTTGATCTAGGATTACTCCCAGATATTTGACTTCAGTGGAAGGGTTAATAGTGACATCACCAATCTTGGGAGCCGTGTATTTTAGCTTCCTCTTCCTGGTGAAGGGCACTATTACTGTTTTACTTGGATTGATGTTTAGTTCCTTTTCCAAACACCAATTGTAAGATAAATTGAGGGCATGTTGCATAAGTTCCATTAGGACCTCTATGTGTTTGCCTCTAATAATAATTACAAGGTCATCCGCGTATCCTTGTACCTCGAATCCGGATTCACTGAGTTTGGTGAGGAGACTATCAACCACCATGGTCCATAAAAGGGGTGAAAGTACCCCTCCTTGGGGGCATCCCCTCCCAGATGTCACAGTGATCATCTCCCCTCCCAGTTCAGCCGTAATACGTCTTGTCCCCAACATTGCTTTTATCCAAGCAATCGTTGAGGGTCCAACGCCCTTGGAGGCGGCGGCATCCTCCATGGTCACATGCATGGTGCTATCAAAAGCACCCTGCACATGAAAGCACATACCGCCACCTCCTTGTGATCTAGCGCTCCTTCTATCTTGGATACCAAGCTATCTAGTGCGCCAACTGTTGATCTACCGGACTGGTAGGCCCATTGATTAGGATGGATTTTCTTTTCTATCAAATTTTCCACCCTTATGTGGTAGTCTAGCACCTTTTCCATTGTTTTCAAAAGAAATGATGTAAGACTTATAGGTCGATTGGATCTGGGGTCAGACGTGGACCGTCTCCCCGTCTTGGGGATAAAAACCACCCTTACTTTCCTCCACAGCTGGGAATGTATCCCAGGGCATAGCTTGCCCTAAACACTCTCACCAGCAGCGGAAGCAGACTCTCCATTCCTTGTTGAAGCAAGGCTGGGAATATGCCATCCCCTCCAGGAGATTTATATGGGCCGAAGGAATTTATTGCCCATTCTACTCTATCAGGGGAGAAGACTCTTCCAGACAGACTTTCCTTCCATCTATTGGGTCTCCTATCATCCCATATATCTACTTCCTCCCCGTCGTCAACTATTACACTGTCGGAAAGTGAGTGTTTATAAGTTCCACTAAGGTTTCCCTGTGGTCCTTTGTATAACTGCCGTCTTTCTTTAAGAGAAGGCTCGGCCCATTAGATTGGTCCTTTGAGAGCACTTTATGTAGACGCGCAGTTTCAGATTGGCTCTCTATGCTTTCACATAGAGACTTCCATGATCTTCTTTTGGATTTCCTAAGTTCCTTGTTATAAGCAGTTAGGGCAGTTTTGTATGCTTCCCAATTTTTATCCCGCTTAGCTTTATTGAAGAGTTTCCTGGTTTTAGATCTTAGAGTGGTTAGCTCTTGATTCCACCAGGGGACGCTTCTAGTTATCCCTCTTTTTTCAGAGGACAACTATTTTCATATGAATCTTGTATGATTGATTGCAGTTGGGTAGTGGATACATCTAGGTCCTGTACATCAAACAGTCCCTCCATATCCTCCACACGTTTAAGAAGCTGTTTATACAAGCTCCAGTTTGTTAGCTTAGGTATTCTCCGCTCCTCCTCTACTTTCTCCAAAGCTATGATTCCGAACCTGATATGTCTATGGTCCGAATGAGATACTTCATCAGACACATACCAGTTCGAGATCTGTATGCCACGAGTGGCATTTATTAAGGTTAGGTCTAAGACCTCTTGTCTGTTCGATGTGATGAATGTGGGCTTACTACCCTCATTCACCACATCAATACCATATTGAGCTAAGAATTCTAAAATACACTCACCTCTATTGTTGATGTCCTTGCTGCCCCACAGGGTGTGATGGGCATTTGCATCACATCCCAAAATCAGTCCCCTGCAGGTCCGCTGACAGTATTGAGCAAGCCTGTGAATTTCTTCCGGAGGTGCTTCATTAGAGTCCCCGCAAAAGTATGCCGAGGCAATTACTACCTCTTGCACACCCCGCGCGGTTGGCACCTCTACTAGGGCTGCTATTAGGTCCCTTGTGGTGAACTCCGGAATGGACAGGGCATTGACCCCACCACCGATGACCATCGCCGCACGTGGCGCGCCATGGTCCCTTTGATTGTTCCTTCTCTCACCCATGGCTCCTGTATGAGGGCTATTTGCAGCCTCTCGCATACAAAGGTCCGGACGAGAGCATCAGTTGCTGCCTTTGCGTGGTGCAAGTTAATTTGAAGGCAGCCCAGATTGTTTTTATTGTCCATTATGCAGATTTGGGTTTGGGGTTCTGACTTGATCCCCTTGCCAAGGCCGATTTTGTTTGGCCTTCTTTCCCACTCTTTGCAGTTTGTATTTTCTTCTTTGGCTGTGAACCAGAGGGTGTTACCTTTTCTTTAAGAGCCAAGGTTTTCCCCTTTTCCTTCGGAATGTAGTCCTCAGGTGAGGCCGTTCCGCCAGAGGTGGGGAGCCTACTCCCCCCTCGGGTTTCCCGCTCCTCTTCCTGAGTCCAACAGTGCCAAATTTATAGCTGAGCAGATGGTTTTGGGCTCTCAGCTTGGTTTCAGAGTGCTGGTCAAGAGAAAGGACGAGGTGCACAGAATCACCCCTCTCTTCCCTTTTCAGGACCCTCCACTCGTCAGTATTCAGGCCAAGTTTCTGTGCCTTTACAAAGGTTAGAATCTTATCGTTCCCATCCTTTACTATTCTGGAAGAGACCAGTCAGTACTATGGGTCAGGGGATTTCATCCCCCTCCACTGTCCTTAGGTCTGCCCCCTCCCAAGGTTTCAATTGTCCAACAACGAGTTTCAGCCACTCTGCTGTGGCCTCGTCGTCGCAGTTGAACTGCACCCACCCTGGTTTGAGGATAGAGCCGTGAAACTTTGGCTGTGTGGTGCCGCCAACATGTTCCACGATCCTGCCCAGGATTTCTTCTTGTTCCATTGTCAAGATTTCTTGTGGATAGTCTTTAGAGACTATTCCTATTCTGTTGTATTTATGGTGGGACTTGAGGTAGCGTGGGCGCTTGCGCTCCCTTCACTGCCTCCAGTCCTAGGTTTCTTTGGCACCCCCCTGGCGTAGAGTCACTAAGGCGCGCTCGTTTTTCCGCAGGTGGGGGGCCAATAGGCACAAGAGCCAGTTTGCGGGCCTCTGAAGGATCGTGCCCGTTCTTCACCAGCCACCTATATCTTCTTCTGGCCGCGCCTGAAAGGCGCGGCATTGTTAGTTGGAGCTTTTGAATAGACTCCTCGATATTAGATGTTGTAACCCCTAATGGGGTCGCAGCAGCCAGGTTGGATTCCTCTTCCACCCCCCTGACAGGGACTGTAAGCCCCTTTTCAGTTGAGGTTTCGGGGGAATCCAAAGAAGACCTTTGGGGTGGCACTTAGAGGGTGCCCCCTGTAAGAGTTTTCGAATCCATAAAGAATAGGTAAAACTGAGGAATTATTCGGTCACCCGCAGCAGAGCCTCATACTGCGGGAAGGCTAAATTGAAACAGGAGGTCGCCTGGTATCCTGAGTCCGCATACTTGAGACCGAACTTCCCTCCGGCCATGCATCCCTTGGCGTATGCTGTTCCACCGTGGATTGGGGCGGCAACTTAGTTTTCCCACCAGAGGCCTCCGCTACTAAGGCAGCAGACTGTCTCTGGGTGGAAGTAAGCCCCTCCGCCACTGCAAGGCGCACCGCCATTGGAGGGGCTCGAACCCCCTAAAAAGGAAATAAAAAAAATTAACATTTTCTCCAGAGCATAAAAAAAAAACAATATTTGGTAACTCTTGCTCTCGTTACTACTGCAGAAATGGAAGTTACTGAGAGCGTACGCTGCCAGACCTAAGATGATCCTAATATTTAAGGTGTTTTTAATAAATATTAGAATAAAATAAAAATTTTTTTTTAAGTTTCATCGATGAAATCAAGAATGTTTTTTTTTTCCTGTAGCTGTTATAGTTTTTAGTTACATACATGATAATCTGGAAACTGGCCATATATATATATATATATATATATATATATATATATATATATATATATATATATATATATATATATATATATATATATATATATATATATATATATATATATATATTTCTTTTTTTATATATATATATATTGCAACATTTTTCCATCTCTTTCTTTTTTTCTCTCAATCTTGTCTCCCCGCTCGGCTGCCCCTCGCCTTTCCGAAAATGACCGACGAGTCGATAGTGTTATTCATTTTAGGTCCTAGTTCACAGAGAGCACTCCTAGCTTTTGATATTCAGTCTGAGAAAGATTCTGAACAAAGATGGCCAACAAAAGTATTTTATTTTCAGTTAACATTCTTTCCCTTCTTTTCATGGAATTTTTTGTCATTTGCTAAAATCCTTCCTCTATAAAAATTTTCCTGCAACCAAGTCTTCAGATTGAGAATTTTTTGTTGTAAAGTATGGGTCTTTTAGTACTTCTTAGAGGGTTTCGATTTGTTCCCACTAACTATTGGAGAGAGAAAGTTCAGGAGTACCGGCACCCATATATAATCCCTACTATAATCTCTTAGTTGCAGAAGCCTTTAGAGCATAAGACATGTACTTGCCCATCTTGTCTCTTGACCTAAGATTGCCACTTTTCCAGCTTAAATCTTTAGAACTTCCATTAATTTTAGGGTACGTGCTGCTTTTGCCATTTGTCTCGCCTAGCTTATAAGATTTGCTGTATGAGTATTGTGGAGACCATCACGCACTTCTAACTGTAAAGTATGAATTCCACATCTCATATGTGCAATGTTAACGGCATAGGAACATGGTCTTTTCATAATTTTATCAAGTTCATTCTGAAAACGACTATTACTTCTTCATTTTGGCATTCAATAAAATCAGTATCACATTTACCAGCTTCCTGTTCCTCATCCTCAACGTCCTTATTTAAATTTTCAATCGTACTGATCATGTTTGATGCGTTATCCGTAAGTAAGTTAATGACTTGCCTCTTATTAATTTGAGTTCTTTTAAAACGTCAGTAACAAATTCTTGGATATGTTCACTGAAATGTTACGATTTCGTATCTTTTACTGCTAACGTTTTAGAAATATTGTTTTTATTTTCGTCCACATATCTAATATTATTGGCAAAATAATTTAGCCTTGCCCATGTGTAAGCATTCATTTTTGAATGCACGAAGCGTCCCTTTAAGTAATTTTTAAGTTTATTTTTTTTTGCTTATTCGCTTCTTCTAGAACTATTTTACAAATATTTTCCCGGTCTAAAGGGACTTCCAGTTTCAAAGCCATGTCTTCACACAGTGCTTTAAATCCTAGTCTTGCAAAGAAAACTAATAGGTCACTATCTTTAACGATGATTATAAATCATTGTATTTTTTTTTTCACTTGACATAGACATAAAAAGTTTTTGGGAACTGAAAAGTTTCCACTTTAGTCTGAGTTTTTGAAATTAAAGGTTTATCCTGATTACCTTTTGCTTCACCTTTCTTTTTAACAATTGCAGCAATGTCTGGATAAGAGCGTTTTAAATATCGCATTAATTTAAAGGATCCGTAGATGTATTGCGACTCCATGAGTATATATATATATATATATATATATATATATATATATATATATATATATATATATATATATATATATATATATATATATATATATATATATATATATATATATATATATATATATATATATATATATATAATTGGAGGTAATTTATATATATATATATATATAATATATATATATATATATATAATATATATATATATATATATATATATATATATATATATATATATATATATACTATATATATATATATAAATATATATATAGTGGAGGTGATCTCGATATATATATATATATATATATATATATATATATATACATATAGGTTTATATATATATGTGCTATACATATATATATATATATATATATATTTATATATATATATATATATATATATATATATATATATATATATCTGACTTGTTTAGAAATATGTACATTTTTATTTATATATATATATATATATATATATATATATATATATATATATATATATCTTTCTTATATATAACCTGTAGTAATAAAATTAATAATTACCTAATTTTGTATTTGCCAGATAGAGCCGGAGCAGCCTCTTTTTTTGCGGCTCCGACTCCGGCTCCGGGTTCCCCTAAAATTTCGGCTCCGACTCCGACTCCTGGCCCCCAAGATTTCGGTTTCCGACTCGTCCCACTCAAAAGAATTTCGACTCCGGCCCGGCTCCGGCTCCGCAGCCCTGCTTTTTTAGTAAAGTGCATAATTTAATATATATACGAATTATATATATATATATATATATATATATATATATATATATATATATATATATATATATATATATATATATACCATAACTTTCTCTCTTATATAATATATATATATATATTCAGGAAGTTTTTCCATTTTCCAAGTGTTTATCTCGTCGTTAAATTGTTTCTTCATTAGATATTTGTGGGTTAAAAATTAAAGCAATATCGCGGGGTAGATGCAGCAGGCCGGCGTGCATGCATGGCAGGCCGCTCGCTACAAATGCGCTGCGCGCAGGTGGTGCGCCGTGTAGCACCCCTACTCATTGATTTAACTCAGCAGAAACCATATGGGAAAGCTCCTTGGAAACTTCCGATAGGCAAAAAAACAATCGATTGTCGGACCCCGTTCAAATCTTCCAGGAGTCTGTTTGGTCGTTTCAATTCCGTTCATAATCCTTAATGGGGTCTTCAACGGTGTCGATTGGAGAAAAGTATACTAAGGTCTTTAAATGTCCCCAAAGGTAATAATAAAAAGGATTAGGTCTGGTGACCTTGCTAGCCATGGAACTGGGCCACCTCGACCTATCCATTGATTGGGAAGGTCTCATTCAGGTGTTTCACGAACTGCAGCACTAAAAAAGTGTGCAGGAGCCCATCTATCCTCAAGCCATGTTTTGGCGCAACTGAGAAGTGCATCATCAAACAGGTAGACTCATGTTTCAAAAAGTTTAAGTAGATTATGCCATTAAGCCTGGGAGGCAGCTCGAACATAACATGATCATGTAAATTCCTGCCCAAATGTTTGTTCTGAAAAATGATGTTGTGAACGATTCTGTTTAATAGCATGAGGATTCTCGTCTGCCCAAATGTGTTCGTTATGAATGTTAACGATAGCTGTTCTTGTAAAGTGAGCCTCGTCGGTAAATAAAACCTTCGTTAAAAGTTTGGGTCAATACATGTTAAAACCATTGACAAATAACAACACGGAGCATAGTCACGTGGTAATAGAGTATGCACGAGGGACGTGGTACGGGTGTAACTGTTGCTCGTGTATTAACCTCTAAATACTAGATTGGTTCGAATTAAACTGTGTTCTCGCGTGCTCTTTTCAGGATGCTCAGAAAGTTCATTAAGAACTAATTCTTCTAAATCAACAGTCCTAGTAGATCGGGTTCTGCCTGCATTAGTGTGCTCTTTGGACTGCAAATACCCTGTTTCAGACAGGCGTTAATGAATAGTGGCAATAAACCTTGCGCTTGGACAAATTCGGTTGGGATATTTCTCTTGGTACAAACGTCTTTCTGCAGAACTATTGCAGCGTGCCATCCATACATTAGATGCATGTAAACTAGTTCAGAGTATGAATACACGTGGTAATTACGATCCATATTCAATAACAAAAGAAACACGTAAGAGACACACACAGTCAATGAGTTACATTGTAATGCGTAACACAAACAGACAGCATTTATTGTATACTGTACAGTAGTTGGTGGTTTGGTCAACAATGTGCTGAAATGTTTAATGGAAGGGTAACTGTTTGTGGAAGAGTTATTATTTAAATGAGATGTTTCCAATTACTAAAATTTACATTCTCCCTTATTAATAGTTATAATTTATTAAATGTTATACCATTTGATTCTGCGTACAACAATAGGTGTTTTTTGGTCCCTTAACATTTTAACCTAAGTCATCCGCTTTCATGGAATGTCGCCTCAAATACTTTTTAACGGCCGCCATTTTAAATTTATAGTAAATTTGAGAATTTTCTTTTTTGAAATTCGGAAGGGACAGCATACTTCTCATGTTCTGAACGATAGGGTTTTGTAACCTACTTGGTTTCGTAGATACAAAATGTTTAAGTAAAAACACATACAGACAGCCAGACGGAAAACTAAGCCCATTACGTCATACCTTTATAGGAACTTTTACCTTTATTTTTGCATTTCTTATCAGTTATCAAAATATTTTACCATAATATATATATATATATATATATATATATATATATATATATATATATATATATATATATATATATATATATATATATATATATATATATATATATATATATATATATATATATATATATATATAACTATATATATATATATATATAGTGCTGGTCATCGTTACTGAAGTCAAATTAAAAGTCAAAAGTTACTTTTAAGCCTTTTGCTCGTTGCTCCGTTACTCGAAAAGAAATTCCAGTTGTTCTGTTTCTGTTTGGCAAGAAGTAACGAGGTTAATCTATTACCATCGATCGTGGAAATGGCACCCTGGTCGGCTGATTTCACCGTCCGAGACCTGAATCTTTAGGGGTGCTTTAAAACACACCTATGGTGTGATCTATGAAGCTTTAAACACACCTTTATTGTGACATTCGACATATGGACATGTACGAAAAACCAAAACCAATTTTGGCTATTACTGGTCATTTTGTAAATGCTCAATGGAATTTACGATCGTACTGCATTGGATGTTTGCCATTTAATGAAGCGCATACTGGTGAAACATTGCATCTTCTATTAATGGCTGCATAAATTTTATGGGCCTTAAATCTCCGTCATTTGCTGTTACAGATAGTGGGACTAATGTTGTTAAGGCTTGCCAAAAATTAAAGGTAAAAAGAATTTCTTGTATAGCACATACTATAAATTTGTGTTTAGAACCAATAATATTCCCAAACCAAGTCAAGAATCGCCAATAGCCAATTTAATGGACAAGGTAAGAGCTATTGCTTCTCTCTTTAAAAGGTGCAAAATTATGGAATGAATGCAAAATTAATATATAAAACGGAGAGCAACTAACACAGATCCAATATGATCCCAAAGGATTGTAGAACTCGTTGGAACAGCTCTCTTCCTATGATTGAGGAAGTAATTAAACAAATAGAGCCCTTTGAAATAGCAGCTTTAAATTAAAAGCACCTGTATTAGCGATAGCACAAGAAAGAAAGGAAATGCAAGATCTTTGCACACTTTTGCAACCATTTCAAAGGCATCCTTATTTATCGGAGAGTAAGTACACCACTTCAATCAATTATTTTCCATCCGTTTCTAATTAATTCTCAGATGAGCAAAGAAAAGTTGACGAGAAATTGGAAGCTGTCAAAACTAAATTCAAACAGAAGTGATAAACCAACGGCTGATCCTTTCTGCAGAAATGTTAATTGTTTAATAGCTACCTATTTAGATCCTAGGTTTAAGAAAAAGATTTTTTCCGAAAGTGATAAAGAATTGATATATGAAGGGATATATTTGCATTAACATTTACAAAGAGAAAGGCTTGTCCAGAAGAACGTATAAAAGAAGAAATAACCTTACAAATCATTTAATACATCTGCTTCTGCTTTTAAAGCCTATTGGTTAGCCATAGCAGCGATGAAGAAGAAATGACCAAAAATTCAGCTTTAAACCGTGTAACAAATCTACAACAGTTTTAATTATAAAGAAAAAGAGCGAAAATACTACTTAGTTCTAACCCGTTGGGTTTTGGAAAACATGAGACATGTTCAAATTATTGGGTAATGTGGCAAATACATTTCTAGCAATACCAACAACGTCCGTAAAGCAGAAAGAATGTTTTCCAAACCTGGAGAATTAATTACTGATAGAAGAAATAGACTTATCTCCAAAACGTTGAAAAAATAATCTTCCTTAACAAAAATTTGGAAACTCTTGGGCATTTTGTAATATATATATATATATATATATATATATATATATATATATATATATATATATATATATATATATATATATATATATATATATATATATGTATATATATATATATCTATATATATACACGTATAGGTATACGAACATATATATATAAACTTTTTTAATTAAAGTAAGATTTTTAACCTGTTTTAAAAAATCCTTATATATATATATATATATATATATATATATATATATATATATATATATATATATATATATATATATATATATATATATATATATATATATATATATATATATATATATGCCTAAATAATGTGTAATAATTTTCAAATGATTTAGGAATTAAAGAATAAAGATCTTTCATTAAATAAATTTAAGCTGAAATATATATATATATATATATATATATATATATATATATATATATATATATATATATATATATATATATATATATATATATATATATATTACAACCAGTGTTATTAGTACTAAAATTTTGTAAACTATTAATAAAGTTTCTCATGGTTTTTGTTTCCAGGATTTAAAATAAGTTGGAGTAATAAAGATTTGCATACATTAATAATTTTATTTTATTTATTCTGAGTATATGAAATGCTTAATTTTAATCTCTCACACTTGAACTACATTTATATAAAAAGTTTTTTAAGTTACGTCCTTCGCTTTAAGTCCATTATTTCACCAATATAAACCTCATCACAATCGAAACAAGGATTCTCATTTAATACTTGGCCTTTATAGATTCATTAGATTACCGGTATTGAATTTCTTGTAAATACAATGTTACACATTTATATGTTTGGGTGAGAAATTACTAACTTTTTAGGTACGGAAAAGCTTGGGTGGTTTAAAATAAGAATATTTTCTTTTTCTTTTTTTTATTTTATTTTTTATAAATGATGCAATTTTTATTTTTATAATTAATTTTGTCCTTTGGAAGTTGAGGACTACAAAGTCTATATAGATGCATTTAAAAATTTAAACGTCACCGTTGCTTTGGTTGGGGCAATGGTTTTTAATCTTTCTTTAGAGATGGCACCTCGAGTCATGTGTATTATTTTACCTCTAGCCATTCTTTTTGGAACTTGCCAAAAGATCAAATGTCAACAAAATAAAAGGTTACCAATTTTATAAAAAGTAACTTGCATTTGTTCTATGATTGATCAGAGCTCAAAATATAAATGGATTTAACGTTAAACAAAAACAATCAACAAGTAGAAGAATACATATTACTGTACCATGCAGCAAATTTAACCACTGTGGGATAAATAAATGAAACTAACCTGAGCAGCATGCTATTTTATAAAGAGATACTTGAGCTAAGGCGATTCGTAGATCATATTGTGCTAGGTGCAATATTAGTCAGTCGTACTCTCTTTTGTCAACCGTTTATAACCTATTGTTATTTTTAACATTTGCTATAACGTATGATGAAAGCTGCAATAGGATCCCCAGAACTTCTCTTGCAACATGAGGATATTCCTGTTATATAAGATTCAGCGTACTAGAATTTTGGTCACATGCTATAAATAGTTTTTTTCAATCAAACATAGTCTTCTATGCACAAGTTTGAAAAATAGTTTTTATTTTATGTTTTTTTTAAAGAAAAAGAATGAACTCAAAAATGTACTACGCATTCTATATGATTAAGATCCTCTTTACTATCTGGGAAAATTTTTTCTTTTATTCGATTTTTAACATAAAGAAATCCAGCTTCACTGCTGTCAGAATCAGGATTTACCAATCTTAATTTTCAAAAAGACGAATCATCGTTCACCAATTTTTTTAGCTCTTTATCTCGGTATAAATATAAAATAATACACAATTGCTCGAAGTCTTTGAAATATTATAAAATCTTGAAAAACGAATTTTTGTTTTTCATTTCAAACACCATTCGACCAAGGAGCATTAATCTTCCAGGTTTTAAGACAAGCACAAACATGTCTTCAAACGTCAATTCTTAAATTCTCATTAAATCTTCCTTCGATTATTTTGGCCTGCTTCTACTCGAGAAATTAACGTTCGTATACTTAATATACGTCTATATCAACTACTAACACTCACTATTAACTATCACTATATAGAGTCATACTTGATACAGTATGATATTATACTATTATATATATATATATATCAGATTATATTTATATCACAGGAGAGTATATATAATATAATATATATATATATATATATATATATTATATATATATAATAATCCCTTAATTTATTCGATACAGTGGAAGGTTACCATAAAGGAAAGAAAAACTATTAGCAATGAAGAAAGTTTTATTTAGAAGAAAAGTTTACTATATAATGTAGAACATGAAAAGCATGTGGATTTAAAA
>JABUQX010122302.1:0-25000 GCA_015478945.1 Trachelipus rathkii | reverse complement strand
AAGACGTTTTTTTGTTTATTTTAATTTTTTTTACGGATTTTCGTGCAATTTGCGGCAAGCGATATTTAAAAATTATTAAATGCAATTATAACCCTTTATTTTTATTAGTAGTGAGCCGAGTTGCATTTTATTCAAGATTTTCACTTTTAAATATTTGAAATAGGCTAAATAAGAATGAAACATTTTTTCAAAATTTTTACTACAAATAAATGTATCCTTAAATGAAATATACTAAAAGATAACTATTTAAAAGCTCACATCGTAAACTGCATCCTTGTTTCTTAAAAGTTTTCATCTTTTGAGACTTTTTGAGATGTTACGTCATTCTTTCTATTTTTGATCTAATCAACAACTTGCAGTGATCACCGCAGACTTTTGTTACCTCTCCTTCAACATCACTGACTTCTTGCAATTCCAAACTTTTTTTTCTTCAACTTATAATAGGTATCTTTAATTATTTTTTCTCAATATTTATTAATGATTATAATACTAAGTTTATATAGGGGCCCTATACAGTGTATTAGTTTCTCATGTTAATGATTTAATTAACTGTTAATTAATAATCTGGCACAATTTTAGGTATAAATTTATCAAATGATTAAAAATTATATCTTTATAATCTGAAAATGAAAATGTTATAATTTAATTATTGTGTCTCCATTAGAATTCAAGAGAAAAATATGAACCATAGTTAAAAATTAATTTGCAGATTTCAATCAATTGGTCTAAATACCACAATTACTGATTAATTTTTAAACTAAGTTTAGTTTTAGTGAAAATGAAATCAGTTATAGACTTATGATCCACAGTTTAACCTGAGGGCTGTGACTGATTACAAGCTTGAGATTAAGATTGAGTTTTAAATACTGCTTTGCCTGTTAGCCATCATATGACAATTAATCCTCTCATGATTAGGATATGAAACGAAGCACCTAGTTTTAAGAATACAGCTACTGAACTTTAGTCAGCAAGTTGGTAACTTGCCAGAGTATGAGACTATGGTGGTGATAATGATTAAAGTTTAAATATATTAATATAAATAGATTACTTAATTATTTTGTTATGAAATGCTTGTTATTTTATGACTATCACTAACACACAACAATAGTCATACCAGTTACATTTACAAGTTTTACAATGAGGCAATGACATTCATTCAGCCAGTGGATATTGAATAAATCTGCTACCAAAATAATTATTTAATTAGTAATAATTAGTGATCTGCATGGAAATTGGTGTGGAGACAATGAAAGTTTTGACAAAAGTGAAACAAGAGCATCAGAAAGAATTGATTTTATGGATGTGGAAGCTCTATCACGAGTTGGTATGAAAACTTAAAGAAAATGATTTAGATAACATGAAACGAAAGAGGTTAGGTGCCTTACACCAGAATATAGCTCTGAATCTTGAACAATATTTGAAAACTTACCCAACCTAAATTTTTGGTAATATAATTTTCATTCCTATAGTATTAAATTGGAAACAAAATTAAGTTTGATATTTGAACTGGAGTTTGAAAACATTTCAACTGAAATCTCATCCGGCACATTTGGTTGGTGGTAAAATAAAAAAAAAATTGTCCAGTACAGTGAAATAAGCATAAAAGTTGGATAATTTTAACAAATATGCGTTTAGGAAAGCACTGAATACTCTTTAGCCTGCATACACTCACAGAACAATCTCTGAACGACTCACCATATCTCTCGATATAACATCATACTTTGGTTCCTCCTAACTTGTTTTTATCTGATCATGCGATCTACGAGTTTCGCACCATCCTTAAAGTGTGTCCCCAATATTCCGACCCCTAAAAGTGAGTATTTTTTTGACCCCTGATATATATATATATATATATATTAATAATATATATATATATATAAATATATATATTATTAATTATTATATATATTATATATATATATTATATATATATATATAATATATATATATATATAATATATATTATAGGATTTTGGAAAAAATTCCATTACACCCAACATTTTAAGGAATTGTTCGTGATAGGATAATGCAAGCTGTTTAACAAAGTTCTCAAAAAATCAAACTACGAAGGAAAAAAAAGGCAAGTTTATGGTTTTCAGAAGTCTTGGTAGTTGGGATCATAGATTATTTACCACCCCTTTTCAGTTAAAAAGGAAGCCGTATGGGGCTTAAAAAACTTTTTACCAGAGAGAAGTTAAGGTAGTTAAAAACCTTATTTATTAACCTAAACATACTTTGCTGACAACGTATGTGTTCGTATACAATTATGTATTATTTTTTTTAATTTTATTTACTACCTATTTCAAATTTTTTATTGCTCTAATTAATTAAAATGTTTTATTAATAAGGTGAAACTGATGAAACCATTCAAGAACATATAGAATTCTTAAAGAAAGGAAAAAATAAAGTTAGCCCAGATCATGAAAAAGTGGCTGCTTCCATGAACGCCACATTTGGAGATCGTAGAATTAAGATTGTTGTGAGACATAAATCAGTCCTAGATATTATGAAAGATTATGCTTGGCTTCAAGAGGAGGAAGAGGTTTGTTAGAAAGAAATTTTTTTTTTGTTCTAGTTTGTAAAACTAGTTGTCAAAGTTTACTAATTTTTTATTCTCATTTTCAAAGATTGTTTCAGAATATGGTCGAATTTCTGAAAAATTATATGAGCAGGAAATGGAGAGACATTTTGCAGATTCCGCTTTGAAAAAGATATTGAAAGAAATTGGGTTTTCGAATTTATACAATGCATTATTCTTCGAACAAAGAAGTGCAAGTATTATTATTAGTATCGTTATTATTATTATTATTATTATTATTATATTATTATTTGTAGTTTAAGATCCCATTGAAAATAATTAGTATTATATTATTATTATTATTATTATTATTATTATTATTATTATTATTATTATTATTATTATTATTATTATTATTATTATTATTATTATTATTATTATTATTATTATTATTATTATAGATATTATTATAGATATTACGTGCATTTTTATTTTTTTCACAGCATTCATAAAAAAAAGGTTATAAGTCATTCGATTTACTTTATAAATATATAGTTGTGTTTATGAACATGTTATTCAGCACTGGTACTTATTGGTTGTTGCTGTAAAAAAGATGCTAACTGTGGATATTTTATTATAATCAGATTTTTAACATAATTGATTTAAAGAAATTTTAATTACTGAATGCTAATATCTTAAATAACACTAGAATAAAAAAAATTACACAAAGGAAAAAAAAAGTTTCATTGATTAATAAGCGATAAAGAGGTTGTACAAAGAAGTGAAATTGTGAGTGGATTATATAGTGGAAGGTATAGTAGAGACATCAAAGTTTAGTTTGGAAAATATAAAGTGTTAAAATATTGTAGGCAGGTGTAGCATCATGAAATCTCGTTAAATAAGGAATATAAAATTTCATAGTATTTTCTATTATATATTTGTATGTGTTTAGAATTTCGGCATAAGGAGATGAAATATTCTCGTTTAAATACAGGAATATAAATTATATCCATAAATCATAGTATTCCACTTACCTTTATTGATAAGAACTTGGAAATTTTGGTGTTTGGAGAGTAGAACGTGTTGCAAAATGGGTCATTTTAATGTAGAAAGAATTGATTTTTTGGGTTATTTACCAAATATAAACTTAGTACAAATTTGACTTTCTTGGGGGCATGATGAAAATTCGAACAGAGACACCCGTCCCAAAAAAAGGGCCGGGCAGGTAATTTTTTAAAGGAAAATACTTTTTTACAACCCCAAAAAAATTCTTTATTATAAAAACAGATCTTGTTGATTTTTTATCTGAAGTCCTTTCCTCCGTTATAAATTTGGTGTCCCAAGGTTCCTTCGAAACTTCTTCTCAGCCTAGTAAGCCAGTGGTTTAAAAAACTTTTGCTCAAGAAACCCCACAATCAGTCACAGGTTACACTTTGGATATTCTCTACTCATATAGCATTTATCTACTTTTTAGAGAGAGTAAAAGAAAGAGAAAAAAACTAAAAAGCGATAGAGTTTTGAAAGAGAAATTAAAAACCCTTAATTATATGTTCTTCTTAGCTATATGCTTTCATTTTAAGCACTTTTTAAAAATATATTTATTTTTCTCTCGGTAGGGCTCTATCAGAGGGTATTTGTAAAAATTTTGCTTTGAATTTATATACTGTAATGACTTGGAATTTTTGGCTACTGGCAAAACCATTGTGGAAATTTATTTATTCTTTTCTTGTTGGTTCTGATACATGTTTATTCTGCTCAAAATTTTAATTTTTTAAATATAACCTTATATAATTTTGGTTATCAATATTTTTTATACAAACGGGGAAAAATTTTATTTTCTATAATTTTGAGTGAGTAATAAAGGGACCACATAAATTTTAAAACTAATTATTTTAAATAAATAATAATAAAATAGTTTTTATAAAACCATTTTATATATTAATACCCAATTCTTGACATATTTCCAATGAAATACATCAAAGCTTATATAATTTTTAATTATCATACATTACCTCATTAATAATATCATTGAAATTATAAAAAAATAAAATTTTTTATATAAACATTTATTATTTTAAAACTAAAATTTATTTCTTTATAACTGATCCAATATTTATATTTTCTATTTTTTAGGGTTAAAGATATCTATCAGTCAATTTTCTGGAGAAATATTGTTTTTTTATTTTGGTTTAATCCATTTTTTTTAAAAGCTAATATCTTCTTTTGCTGAATGGTGGGGAAAAGAGGAAAAAATAGAAAAGGGCTCATAATGGAACCTTTTTATTAAAACCTTAAAAGGGACCTTAATTTTACAGAACCTAAACCTCTCTAAAGGGGCAATATAACTGTAATTATATTTAAGTGAAGCCCTTAACTCATATCCTTCTCCTATATAACATATTAAAAAAACTTAGTAATTATTTTATTGTAATAAAATATATATATTCAAAAATTTAATAATATTTTTAATTTATCAAAATATATTGAAATATAGGAGGGGCAAAAAAAATAAATTAATTATAATAAAAATAAAAAAAGATTTTTAAACATTTTTTAAATTTTTTATTAAATTTAAATATTTTATTTAAAACTGAAAAGGTCTAAAAATATAAAATATTATTTTCAGAGAGTTAAATAAACTTTATAAAATAGAAAAGGTAATTTAGCATAAAACGGTATGAAAATGCGAAGGTTTCAAAATAAGTGAAATGCTGTAAGCCTAGCCCGGCGGGGGATAGGGTGAGATATTATAGTGTGTTTATGGATGGCAAGGGTAGATAGAAAACAAAAGAATAAATAATAAAAAATATGGAGGTTTAGATTCGTGATTGCGAGTTTATTGGATGGTTGAGTTTTTCAGTGTATGGCGCAAAGTTTTTTCTGTGGGGTTTAAATGCAAATTTATGGTTGATTATTTCTTTACAAAAAAAAAGAGAATGAAAAGAAAACACGAATAGCAACAGTAGCGTTGATAGTTTGTCATAGAATTGAAAAAAACTCTTTTAGATCAAATTTTACTATTCAGAATAGTAATGTATAGAGCTTTTCAACGTAATATACTTAACTAGAAAAAAATAGAGTATATGAAAAAAAGTAAAATATATTAATTATATCATATATTTTTGAAATAGTGTGCGTGGGAAAATAGTGAGGAAACCCCAGACGCGCAACGTACATAAAGTGATTATTAGCCACAGGTTTTTTTACTCGTGAGATGGTGTTTAAGTTTACTAATTTTTTCAAAATTGCATTTTATAAAGTGTTTTGAAAGATGAGGATATTTACTATCATCTTAAATTATTTAAGAGAAGTTTTTTGATGTATTACATTTTTAGGTATGTTAAAGATATTGGTCCCAATTTGTATTTTTGTAAGGGGAGTTGTAAGATATGGATTTTGGATATTTTGTAAGACTTGATTTTAATGTTTGGATTAGGATATTAGTTAAAAAAGAAAAATAGTTATAGAAGTAAAAATTGCTTTACATTGACGCAGTTTGGAAATGTTTAAAATGAACGGGTGGTTCTGACTGTCGTTTTGTAAGATAAAAATAATTATTAATCTGAAAATCAAATTAATTGTTTGATATTGTTTATTTTTAATCAATTTTCTGATTTTAAGCTTTGCTTTTAGGTTTTATGTGTAAAGGCCGCCGGGGATTGCGGCCCTAATTTTATTTGCAAAAAGAGAATAATATGTGAAAAAAAAAAGTGTTATTAATGGGGGAGAAAAAATAGATGAGAGAATCTTTGGGAAATAAAGAAGAAAATTAAAAGATGGGCACGAGATAAAAAAATTAAACCCTTATGTCAGTGCAGGGGCCCCATGTGTCACCCCTCACATAGTTGGTAAAAAATATTTGTTTACTTAAAATAAAGATTAGCACTTTGGGGAACAAACATTATTAATACTGATTGACCGCGCAGTTTGGGTTTTTTATAGTTTGCATTTGCATCTAATTTAAAATAAAAATTTTTTTTTGTTTTTATGTAAAAAACAAAAGAAATTGAAAATTAATCCTGATGATCCCATTGTTTGAGCGCCCACGCAAAATGGAAAAAGAATATTTTTTGTCCCTTGTTTGTGGCCGGGCGAAAAATAGATGCATAGGAAAGATGATTTTTAAGGGATCGTTTTGAACAGAAAAAGAGAAAATTTATGAGAAAAATAGAGTATAAAAATAAGCATAGAAAAAATAGTGAAAAACAACGTCTCGACGGTTGGAATCAGAAGACTGTTTTTTGAGTTTTATTGTTATTATTTTTGATTAATGAGAAGGGTGGCAGGGAGCTCTCTCGGGTTAAGTATATTATTTGGGAGTATAAGAAGAGGTGTTATGGTTCTGAAGTTCGCCTCTAAAGAAAAGGGCTATTATTGTTATGATATTAGAATTGTTCGATTAAAGGTAATAGTGGTTTAGGATAGATGGCCAAAAAAATGAAAAACCCTTACTTATATACACACATCGGTGAAAGAGGCTTAAAAAGAAAAAACACAGATCTAAACCATAACGCTTATTTTAATCCCGTTATTTTTTTAGAGTGATGGAAATAAGGAAAAGAAAGTCTCCCAAATTTATGAATTTGGAGAATAGAAAAGATAAATGGTGATTTTATCTTAAATGGATTTATAGTATAAATTGAATGTGTTTTTGGAAGTGGTATTTAAAACAAATACAAAGTTTTTAAATTAATGATGTTTCGGTATAGAAGGTTTTGTTGTATTTATTCCATTTTTAATATAATTTTTTTAAATATAATATTATAAATTAATTAATTAATTTGATTATAGAAAGTAATTTTATTGGATAATAAGGTGGGTTATTATTTTTAAATTTATTTTTGTGGTAAATATAAAGATTATGGTTATTTTTTAAAAGATTTGCATATTTTAAGATGATGAATATGATTGTTGATAGTTTGCGTTTGGCCCGGAAGCGCACCCGCGCGGGAATTTTTTCTCCGGCGCCCCCCCACCGCGCCCCACCCCGCCCCCACCCCAAAAGAGGTTTCGCCGCCCCCCCCAACCCTTAAGCACCACCCATTTTTGAGAAACCTCCCCATGGCCGCACAACACCTTGAGAGAGCATAATAAGCTACCCCCCAAAAAAAAAGGGATAATGGAAGAAAAACCCAAAGCCCCGCCCCCGCCAAAACCCGGGGCCCCCCAACCCCGCCCCCCCCACCCAAAGGGGAGGGGGGGGGGTCGCGACGCAAACCAGGCCCACTTTTGTGGGACCCACCCGGCAGTGGGGAAAGAAGATCATCGCATGGAAAAAAACGCCAGTCGGGTCTAAGCACGTCCCGGAGATAAAACAAGCCCGAGACACACGAAATACTCAAGACTAAAATTTTAAGAAATTGTGTTTAAGCGCCGCCCCCAACCCCACGCGCCCCCAACCCCCCCGGCCGGCGCTTTTTCCCGCGCCATCGATTCGAGTGTATTTAAATTTTCATTATAATATAAATATGTTAATTAATAATAATAAATGTGTGCAAAGATAGATATATTTATGTGAGAAACTATTTATCTATTCACGTGAGATTTGAAATTATTGAATTTCCGAGCTATTATAGTTTTGTATTATATAATTTTTTATTAGATGTTCATATATTCTATTATAATAATAATTATTATTTAAGTTAAATTAAAATAAATGAAAATCAAAAGTAATTTTAATATAATTAGGTATGGCATATACTTTTGAATTTTGATTCTAGTAAAGCAATTGTTATAGCGTGATTTTATAGTAAAAAAACAAAGACGTATAGTAGGAGGAAGAAATATAATTTTTATAAATATAAAAACAATTATTACTTATGACTCTCCACATAGGGGGCGGGCCGATTATTAGTTACAACTAACTTTTTCAAAAATTTCTCTAATTTAATGTCAAGATCAAATACAATTTCTAAACGTTTTTCCGTACTCGATAGATTTGTTTCCCACAATTTAAAAATTATAAAAAAAAGAAAAAAAAAAAAAAATTACTAATTTCAATAACAAACAAGAGAATCCAAGAACGTTTGAAGGGAAAAAAAGTATGTCTTAGAGCGCCATTTTCTATGTTTTAACAATTCAGAAGCTTACCTCTCTTTCGCCTAAATATAAAATTTAAACTATAAATAATTTTATTCAATAATTTTTTAATAGGTTTATAACTTGCAGAACTTATTTAGAGGATACCTCCCTTCAAGTAATATTGTTAGATTTTGTTTAATTATTATTCAATAATTATGATTAAAAAGGTATTTAAATAAGTTAAAGTTAATAATATATGGTGATGATAGCTAGTTGCAGATGATAATATCCCATTAGATGTTATATTCGTTCCGTTATTTTGGGTATTTATAACTATAGGATATTATACTGTATTTTAATTTTGTTTATAGTGTATTGACAAATGAGACTATAAGCTATTAAGTAAATAAAGTGTATATCAAAAATGCTAAAACTTTTATACATATTTATGACAGAAACAAAATTGCTCAAAAATCGTTAGAATTGAATTTTATTATGCACAAGAAGGAGAAAAAAATGAGAGAATGAGAGAACCGGATGGAGCGTCGCCCTGGGCGGACTGAGAAAGAAAGAAACAGTAGAATTTATTATATTGCCGAAGGGAAGGAGAAATACTAACGCTGAAAACTTTCTTTTTACGGGGCACGGGGGGATTTATGTCGTTTGTGAGTGACACACCAAAACTATACAAAATACCAAACGAAATGTATAGGGAATGGCCTGCCTCCGTGACAATATTCTTCGTCATTAGGCCGTGTGAACCATATTACAGAATAGTTCATGTTCACAATTTAATACTGGAGTTGTGTCCTAATGCTGCATCTTTTTTTTTTTTTGTTTTGTATTACATTGGATCTAGTTATTTGCTTAATTTTGTCCTCAAATTTTGTAAATTTTAACGTTTTTTATAAAACAAAAATAGTGATAAGTGGATTTTGGAGCGTTTTAAGTTTGTACTTAAAATCGAATGAAGGATTGAAAAAAATATGTGATTTTATTTAATTTAATGTTAATGCCAGTATGTGTTTAGCAATTTAAAAACACTAGGTATGTGTATATTTGAGTTTTAAATTAATTTTGTTTGCTATTATATTCAAGGATTTTTTTTAATATCCAGTTTTATATATAAAAAGTGATAAAGTTAAATTGCAGGTTTGTCCAAGATTGGCTTGAAAATTCGTCCAATTTAAAACTTTTATTTGAACTAATTAAAAAGCGAAAATACGTGAATATACGCCTCAAAAAAAAAGAAAAACCCCGCGCCCATGCAACATTAGAATGGCAAAGTGTTTTTACATTAGGGAGGGGAGAGAGGGGCAAAAATTTTAACCCAATAGACAACCCCCGCTAACACGTGAGCAAACAGAATAGCCATCGTTATTAATAATAAGGATAAAATACCCATGAATATTTCATGAACATCTCATAACTGGAGAGAAACAATTTGGCATTCAATTTGGATTGGAGGATTATGGACCTGTGGCTTTTTTGGGGATATTTCTTTTTAGTTGCCAACCCTGACTTAGATAGATAGATAAAGATAGAAAGTAGAGAGAAATAAATATTATGTATATGTTTCGAAATGAATAGAAGTGTGTTTCAACATTGCAAATGTAAAAGTATTTTATTATAAATTTTAAGATATTTAACTTCCAACAATCGGGGAAGAATTAATATTTTTATTTATAGATCCGTTATTATGTTTGTATTTTTGATGGTGGGGTTATTTGTTTTGCCCACCTGCCCCACTTCTTATATTATCTCAGCACGGGGGGGGGGAGAGGAAACCGGCTAGATATTGAAAGTTTCGTGACTTTGTAGCAATGGGGTGATAAAACAGGATGGTTTTAATTTATTATGGGCTTACTTAAGTAGATATGTGTATAACTGTATAGGAAAATGAGAGGAGATAAGAGTAGAAGATTGTTGTCTCTGGGGAGGATACAACTGAACATATTAGTTATAAAAGAAAAACTTTTGTAATTGAATTTCAAACCCGCCGCTTAATTGTTTTCGGCCTTTATGGTTTGGTTTGGGTGATTGACTAGGATGGAAAGGGTGGAAAACTGGGTTGGAAGATTTGGAATGTGCGAAAGGAGAGAGTTTGTGGGAAATGCGTGTGGGTTTCGTCTAGTATATTGTGGTAGTGTAAAAATGGCCTCGTTGGTGGAGTATATATGATTGTGTTTATATAGAGGTTCCCCTCAAAAGGGCGCCGCCATTTTAAAAAGGGAGGAACGTGTACCTAATATCCCCTTTTTCTGAATATATTCCCAAGCATTAGGTAATGATTACTACTCTCATATTCTATTCCCTTAAATTTATAGGTTTTTTCTTTCATTTATGTTTTAAATTATGCCCATAAGGCATTGAAAAAGACTGTGTTCAGTTCTTGCCCGGTGGGGAAAAAAAACTTGTTTATTTTTTTTATTTTATTTATTTCTATATTATATTTATTATAATGTAGGTTAGTTTATTATATTAACGTTTTAACTTTTAGGCACCAATTTTTATATTTTTAATAAAATAAACCTTTAAATATAATTTATTATAATTATTCTATATTTTATTATATTTTTTAATATATTATTATTATTAACCTAATATATTATTTTATATAAATAAAAGTGGTTGCGGGGAGGGGAAAAATTGCCCTGAAAATAGGGGATTAAGTAGGTAGATATTATTATTATATTTATTTATATATTGCTCTTAGGCGGTCCAGACAAGGATTGTGAGGGTAATGCGAGAAATTTGAATTAAATGTAGATTACATAATTCTTCGAAAGAAGAAAAAAAATTTGGTCACAGTCACACTTGTTTTTGGAAAGTTTGAAAAAATTACAGGCGACCTTGGTATGATTCCAAAAAATAATCCCACATGCAATTGGCTACATATATTGATATTTTAAAAAATTATAGAGTTCTTAAACATTTTAAAGAACAAAAATATCAGTCAATTGCCATGTGAACATTAAAAAAAAAAACAAAAGGCCGCCCAAATTGACACACTTCTCGGGCCTAAGGGCATCTTCCATCAAAGGTGGGTAATATAAATTATTTGCTTTACGTTGGCCATTGGGCCCAATTTATGGGACGCGGGAAAATGATAAACCAAAAAACACCCAAGAATTAAAAATGACGCAACCTCTATAATTTTTATAGATGACCCCGATCTTGTTGCTAAAGGTCCGGGCGGTCCGGTCTTGATAGAATACAGCATTAAATTTTAAATGAAGAAAAAAGAGGTGTTGTTTAGTTTTTTTATTTGTTTCCTTTAGTAGTAGAGACCTCCACACAAAAAATTAAAAAATAAAAAACTCCAAAAATAACAATCACGCCCCGAAGATTATCTATCTGAATTATCCCTAAAAAAAGGGGGACAAAGCGGCTTCCGGTTATTGCGGGGGAAACGGCCCGTTAAAAGGCGGAAAGTAGGGGGCTTGACGTAGAAACTCTATATTACTTTTTTTGGGCCCCCCGAAGGATTTTTGAGTTGCCTAAATTTTTTTTTTTTTAAAGAAATTTTAACATTTTAATTATATTTTTTTAAATATTTTAATTTTTTTTTCTTATAAATATTATAAATATTTTTTCCATTAATAGTTAAAATAAATTTTCAAAATAAAATATTTAAAACAATTTTAAATATTTAATTTTATAATTGTAATATATAAATAAGTATAATATAAAATTTTATAATTATTTTAATTTAATATATTATTATAATTATATATATATATATATATATATTATATATATAATATATTAGAAATATATTTAATATATATACATATAAAATATAATTAATAAATGCGCGCCGGGGAAAAAAACCATTATTTATTAAGATGGCGGTGGGACTTTCCGGGCTTTTTATATTTAATATTAAATACGTTCATGAAAAAAAATTTTTCGAAAAAAAAAAAATGATAAAAAAATATAAAACATAACCCGAAAAAATTTTTTATTTTCAAACAGTGGTAACTCTATTTGTATTTGCCTTTAATATATATACCATTTTTAATTACAAATTAAATTTTATTTAAAATAGGTAATTGTTCTATTTTTATTTTGCTCATATTGTTGGAATTGCTTAAAGTAAATAAATTTAATAAAAACCAAAAAGGATTTTTTAAAATTATTTTAATTTATATAAATTAATTTATTTATATTATAATTGATTATTTTTTATTTTTTTTTTTTTTTATGGGGGGGGGAATTTTTAATTTTCTCTTTTTTTATAAAAAAAGTTAATTTTTTCATAAATAAATTTAATTAAAATATTGTTTTATTTTTTATGATTTTTTTATCGATTTATTTTTAATTAATATATTAAAATTTATTGAGGTTTTAAAATATATATTTTAGTTTTGGTGATTTTCAATTTTTATGGAAAAAAAAAAAAAAGAAATTTTATAATAATTTCCTTTTTTCCTCTAACCCCACCCGGACGGGGTGGACCCTCTCCGCTAGACAGAGAGGCTCTAATTATAGCTAGAGAAGGCTCCGTGTTTTTTTTGGTTTGAAGCCCAACCCCCCCCTGCTCACCCTTCGTGCTGTTTTATGGGTGACCACACCAGGTTAGACCCAGGGCGCGGAAAATTGTTTTTAATTATATTTATATAAAGAGTGGGGAGCGGGGGCCCCCGAGATGGGGCGGCCCCAAGTACCCACGATGAATCCTTTTCCCCCAATAAAATCAAACATAAAAGAGCAAATAAAAAAATAATATTTTTATAAATATCATAAATATAAAAATACAAAGTAATATCTAAATAAAATAATTTATTTAATTCCCAAAAATTCAATTCTTCTTTTTATTTGGTGGTTTTTTTTTTCCCCCAAGGTTAGCGCTGATACTTTTCACAAGAATAAATATAAATATATACTATTATATTAACGGTATATATTAATTATTAATATATTAAATAACCCCAATTCAAATAAATTTTTACCCCAATAAAAATTTTTTTAAAAATATATAAAACCATATTCCAAATAGTGGTATTTTTTTTAAAATAAACTTTTTGAATATAAAAATAAAATAGTGGCCATTATAAATAAGGGGCGCAAACTGTATATATATTGGGTTTTATTTACCTGTTTTATATACATTTTTTTTATTAAAAAAAGGTAACTTTTTAATTTATTTATTAGGTTTATATATGTTGTATTATGATAGTGGGGAAGGGCCGCAAACATAAAAATAAAAATTTTTATTATTATTATATATAATGTATTTCCCAATTTTTCTTTTTAAAATTATTTTTTTTTTCTAGGTTAAATTAATAATTATTTTTAGCATAAAATCAATAGACAATTTTTTTATTTGAAGGAATAAAATAATAAATTTTCTTAATCCTTATAAATATATTTATTATAAACTTATTAATTTATTTTATAATATTTGTAATTTAAAAACCTTAAAAAAATATTTTATGTTTAATTGTTCGTAAATTAAAGATACAAACCCTAATTTTATTATAAGTGTATATACGTCTTTTTTATAACAAAAGAGCGACATATTTTATTTTATTTTTCCGAGTTTTTTTTGGCCTTTTTTCCCTGGCGAAAGTAACTTTCTCAGAACAAACATTTCACTGGTAAATAAAAATTGTTTATAGATAGGGCGTGGGGGGCAGATTTTTGTGAGTAAGATGCAATGATATATAAAATATTATAAATTTAAAATTAATTACTAATTTAGATAAATCTAATAAATAGTAATATTTATAATTTTTTAGATAATTAAGATTTTTTATAAAAATTAAGTGAGAGTTCAGAATGTTACTACCAGTTTCTGAATAGTAAATTTTGATATTTGATAATATTTATATGATTTTGTTTTATAATATTATTTGTTGTTAAAAGGATGTTTATTTATGTTTAATTATATTTCAATGTAATTTTCTTAGAGTGTATTATATAATCTTTTGAATGTTATGTGTGAGAGAGGGGTCATTGTATATGTTTATAATGATCTCTAATTAATAAATATATGATTTATGTGTTGATATTTATCACCGAGATTAAATGTTGAGGGACATGAAATTTAGAATTGTGTTTCTCAATAGTAGGTATAATAGTTCAATGTTTGTAGATGGTAAATATCTATCTGGTGTGTTAAATGTCATGAGTGTATTCTCCTAATGATATAAGGAGTTACTCATAATGAAATGTGCCAAGTGAATTTTATATATAAACACATTTGAGGGTATGTATGGGCGAATGAGGCGGGAGTGTTTATCGCACATTTATTGTTGGTTCTAAGAAAATAGACCAGTGGGAGGCGGGAAGACAGAGAGTTTCCAATGAAAGAGAGTGAGAGATTATAATATGATTGAGTAAAGAATGTATTTTATATAATTTTAAGAGGAATGTTAGGTAATAGGTAAGAAAGAGTATGTTATTAGAGGGAACTTTATAAAACTGTGATGTGATTAAAAGGATGTGTGATATATGGACTATGCTTTAATGGGGGGTACGTTATGTATAAATAAATAGAAGCGGAGAGTAAAAGAAAAGTTATGGGTGTATTTAAATATTAATATGAGAATAAAATTGGTATTATTTAATATTTTATTGTGTGTTTCAGTTTATAGTTATAAAGGAGGAAGAGAGTCATATTACAATCTCAGCGAGCCTCTCGCGCAGCACCAATACACAACGGCGACACCAGGTCTCCACCTATTTTTAAAACCTGCGCTATTTTTTTTTTCCCATGGTTTTTTTTACTATATTTTAGTGTTGTTATTTATGGATATTAATAGGATGAAAACCAATGTATGTAACAATTACTGGTTTTTTTGTTTATATCATGTTACCGGTTCTGTAGAGAATAAAAACAAGTAGGAATTGAAACGAGCGTAGAGAGATTAACTTGTGTCTCCTTGTCAAATAAGAACAGGGATCAATCTGATGATGATTAGCGGATAAGTGTGTTGTTATGATATATTTTTCTTATATTTTAGTGAATTTATCATCTTTTATGTGCTATATGTAGATGGTACCTGTAAAATATTCTTATTATGATTTTATTATTACTGCTCCAGATTAATATTGGAAGTAGATAAGATGCAAAAATGTACAAAAAATAACCACAATTCTTCTACCTTCCAAATAACAAATTAGTGAGCACCATCGCCCTATGGTAATATAGGCTGAAATATTATAATGTATTATATATTTCATTACTCACTGTCTCTCTATGTAAAAATATTTATTAAGGACATGGAGAGAAAGGTGAGAGAAAGAAAGAAAACTCGTAATTTTAAGATTCTCAGAATTTTTTGTTTCAGAAAAATTATAAGAATTTTTATTATAATTTCTGATAAGATTGTGTATCTCATAGTGAGTAAGTTTAAGGTTTTATTAATTGTGTTATTAATGTTAAAGCAGTTTATCAAAGAGGAATAATATTTTGTGTATATATATATAAGTCATGTTTTCTCTATTTCATGACGCCAAGGGTATCAGACTTACCGTTATTCTCTGTGGCTCGGGACTCAGTTACGCTATCGTTGAGCCGGTGAACAAAATATTCTCAATAAATCTTAATTTCAATATGGGAAAGGTTGTGAATGTTAGGTTGATTGAGTGTTATTTTGGATTTTTATAATGAAAATTCTTAACAGAAATTTTGGAATAATGTGGTGTGATGAGATTGATTTGTGATCCATTATCAAGATGGGAGATAGATTGATTTAGCTATTACACATATTGAGGATAATTTTTGATTAGTGGAACTTGATATCCTATATTAGTGCAGAATGAATTAGGTTGGAGATGGAATAAATATATGGTATTTAGGTGTGTGTTATGTGTAATTATACAACTTTCTATATTAGAAATTTGAGAAATGTTCTATAATGTGAAGATGCTTTTAAATAATTTATACCTGTTAAGTATTTTCATGTTCTGGTAGTAAAGTAATCTTTTTTTAGTTTAATGTGTCTTCATTAGTTTATATTTGAAAAAGTTTTAAGAGAATATTTAAGTGGGAGAATTATGGGTGGTTGTTTATCAGATGTTAGATATAGTACAGTTGGGACTTTAAGTGTCGGTAGGGAAACAAAGGAACGGTTATTGGGATATATTATTACATTGGTTGGATCTTATGTATTATATGAGTTGATTGTTTTATGCGGGGTAAGAAATAGAGAGCTGAGGGTGGCTACACCCATATAAGCAGAGAGGTCGTTTTACATGATATTTTATTTTAAAGGGAGTTGATAATATGTATACTATAGGGCCGGAAATTGAATAATAAAAAGTCATCTTTCTCTAAATGAGAAAATCCAGGAAGAAGATGAGATCTTCTTTGAAAATACTTTAATAATGTGATTTGTCATGTTCCGTATAGTGAATGATCTGGAAAATTAGAGTTCCAGGATGTTGGTGTAGAGGAGAAACATATGATTTGAGGTCCATAGACCACAAAATAGTTTTTATGTTCCAAAGGAGAGATTTAAGAATGCTATTTGATAGGAATATGAACATGATATGGTGTAATTTTTTAATATCTAGATCCAAAGAATTCTTTCTACCTGCAAGCGACTTTCATATTTAATATAATAGGTGTATTTTAAATATGTTTCTACAGTTCTCATTTGTGTTTTTCGTTTTGATATGTGGATAAAATCGTTTGTGTGATGGTGCATAAATATTGAGAAAGTAACTGAGAAAAGGATGGATAAGAATATCGAAGAGGAGAAAAAAAAAAAGAAGTTTGGAAGATTCCTGATTAAATTTCCGTATTCCAAAAGGGGATTTTTATTACTCCTAATGACGCTTATTAGGAGTTGTATACACTTATTGAAGGTATTTAAGGGAGCTTGAAATGAGTCCCAATCCTGTTAGTAATTCTTTCGGTTTTACTTCTTTATATGGTTTGTAAATTATTGAGATTAGTTGTCGATATGAAGGGACACTTAAAATTATATAAAAACTGCTATATTATTATATATTATATATAATAAAATACTACCGAATATATTTTTTGGGGGGAAAATATATATATAATATAACAGATAATATAACAAATAGCATTAATATAATTTAATGAAATAAAAAATAAATATTAATAGAATAAATATTTAAATAATATATAAACATATAATTTATAATTATGGGACTAATACGCTATAATTATTTTTTATATATTAAGAATATATTATCAGTTATTAAATTTCTTAATAAACTTTTTGTATTATGAAATGAAATAATAAAATTATAAAAATAATTTTAAGAATTGTTTTATATAATAAAATTATATTTATATATATTATCACTTATGGGTAATATATATCAAGGTGTGAATAAGGTTGTTCATTATTCAGAAAATTGAGAGAGATTGCAAATGTTAGTTTTGGAAAAGACAGGCTGTGCTTAAGGTTTTATAACAAATTTATTCATCAAACTAGTTTTTAATTAAGCTTAATTACAAATTTATCTCATTAAAATTTTTTTTAGTAGTTTCCAAAGCAAGACAGAAACTCGGGAACTATTGATTGAATACTTATGAGTCGCTAAAGATTCGTAGTTAAGATCTCCTAAGTTGATATCAGAGAACATACTTGAATAGATATTAGTTCGTATTTCAAGCTCTAGATCTCGTCTTAATAGGATTTATGCGCAGATTTATAATTTAATTTTATGACTTTATTATAGGATCTTGTTTGTTATCCGCCTATCCCTCTTGTGACATCTATATTGAAAGATCTAAAAGATCCTTAGAAATTTATATAAATAATTTACTATAAAGCACAGAGACATGTTGTGCATTTCTATTTATCTAAAACCTCATTAATAGGTGCTTGTGTGTTGTTTTAAAATGAAACTTTAAAATTATATATTTAATATTCTTTAATCTAAATAGAAATTTTTAAAAGTTAATATATTATCTAGATTTTCTCATTGTCTACATATTAATATTTTGGGGTGCGTCAGCGAATACGCAAGGGGCGGTAGCGCAGAACAAGCAGTGGGAGAGAAGAAACCTGGGAGATGTGTAGTGTTTTTTAGTAGGGGGGTAGGTGAGGTATAGTAGGAACGAATGAGGGTGTATATATATACTATATATATATATATATATATATATATAATATATAGGTTATATACTATATATATATAATATTATATAATAATATAATATATACTACTTATTATTATATAAATTGATGAAAAAGATGGTCTGAACGATTCCTGCATGGAATCATTTTTTATTTATTAGGGGGTGCAAGCCACTAGACAACCACAGATGCGGAAACCCAGTGGCCCCCGGTTTGTTCATAGCACTAATAAATCTTTATCTAATACCTAATAATTCTACACTTATTATTATGTTATTTTCTATTTACTCTCCCTTCTTTCTTTTCCATTAATATGATATTTAAAATTGGTAAATTTATAAAATGTATAAAAATAACCACTAAAAATACTTAATATAAACATATGAAAAAAAAAATAGGAATTTAAAAAAAAAAAAAAAAATAATAACATTTTTTGACCTTTGTTATTTTAAAAAAAAAAACATTATAAGCCGGTTGAACATCATCTAACTATGGACTAATTATAAATCCCCTTCATTATTTTTTATTTCCAAACTGAGGATCACAGAAATCATTAAGATAAAAAGGGTATAGATAAAAATAGCTATCATTCGGTGATCTAGTTGCAAGCATCCTTATTGATCGGGAAAAAATTAATTATAATTTCAATATATAATAAATAATATATATAAATATAATAATATACTATTAACCGAGTTTTATAATAATAAGTGCATATTTATTATATTATGATGAACCCTACCCAAATATATATAATTAATATAATATAAAATAAAAAAATAAAATAATTATTATATATTTTATTATATATTATATTTATTACTAAAAACTTTATTTATTATATTATTATATAATTCGTGATAGCGTATCATCCTGAATATCCAAGTGGCAGGAGCTTCTGTGCATAACACGCAGAGAATACGATGTGCAGAAATTTTCACCCTCATAAAGAGGGATAATAATAATAATAATATATTATTATATATAATTCCTTATATTATCATATTATTGTTATTATTGGCCCTTATTAAATATATATAAAAGTTTATTTATATTTATACTTTAGTATATGGTATATTATTATTATAATTATTTATTATTTATTATATTTATTTATAGATTCCTTTATATTTTATGGTTATTTATTTAAAAATATAAGTATTCAGTAATGTGTTATATGCTTTATTATCTTATCATTTATTAGTCATTATTTATTATAACTAGTTAGTATTATTATTATAGTTTTTATGCTTTTAAAATATATAAATAAATTAATATAATACAATTAAAATAAAATATTAAAGTGATATTATTATAAATTTATTATTTTAGAAAATATATCATATATATATACTATAAATTAGCGACAATGTAAAGAGAATGAATGGTCCCACATATTCTAACATTTGAATCTCAATGGGCCTCACACCTATACAAACACTTCCAAAGAGAAAGAATGTTAGCTAAAATTATTAATAAGTAAAACTTAAATCTCGAATTACTCGATCTCTCAATATCCCTCTTAGTATTTATACAACTAATACAGTCTGCAAAGTTTTTTATTTTACAATACTCACAAATTAATATATAAATCGGTAATAAATTAATATAATAAATAACTGATGAGAATCGAAATCATAAATTAACTAAAACATCCGCTCTGCACAAGAGAGTCACTGACTAGTGTGGTGGACTAATATATATTTAGATTAAAACGTGAGCTAGCTGCGTCTGTGTCAGAGTGCGAGGCTATGCATACATAATAGTCTCGTGCCCTGAGGCGGAGAGGTCTCGTCGAAAACTAACAAACGCGTTTTCTTAGACTCTGGTTGCTCGAGCTCAATATTTTTAAAAAGACGAAATTACGAATTAAAATCAGCTTCCCTTTGTTTATATAAAGACAACCCCAATTTACAATATAGTTTAGCATTAAAATTATTATATTAATTAGTTTTTATTATTTATTATTAATTATGTATTTTAATAATGATATTTTTATCATTTTTTTTACGATTTCCTATGTAGATTTATCGGCTTGTGGCTCGATATGTGAAGAGAAGATTTTTCAAAAACAATGATACATGCTACTCCTCGACTTCAGTCTAGGTGACAAAACCAACAGTATACCTAGCCTTAAGAGGAAAATATAAGGAAGGTATTTTTGCGCGACTTCGAGATAAAGTAACGAATTGCTGCTCATCCTGATTCTGTCTACTTATTTAAACAAAAAGCGGGTATATTCGGAGCTATGTTAGCACATAATGAGAGATTGACTCTCTAGCATATCTCCTCACCACACAGCTAGGGCTTAAGCTGGCGTTTCTGAACGAAAATCATTCTTTTGTTTATATAATTTAGCTTTATATTTTTATCGTCCGGGCTACTACATTATAATGCAGTAGGTTTATTATACAAGATCAGTCTATCGCTTTTATAGAGGATATATTTAGTGCAAACAAAATATTAAGCTAACATTGCCTTTGTATATTTATTTGAAGAATTTATTGATTATTCGTCGGTATTATTTAAATAGAACTACTTTAAACAAATTAATTCTCGTTGCATCAAACTGATTAAGATTCTTCGGGTCTCACTAAGATATTGTCTCAATATGTAGGCGTTTTGGTGGTCTTCTGACTACAATAGACAACTACCCCACAAAAGAACCGCCAAACGTGATAAGGCTACTCCTGCAAATCTCAATAATAAATAATATTATTATACATAGATATATAAATAAATATATAAACATAAATATAAATTATGTGTTACAATATTAACTATAATATTAAATATTAAGTTTATACTTTTTTAAATATATAAAAAAATTGGGTTATTTATAAAAATACCTTATATATTTATTAATTTTATATTATTATTGTATTTGGAACAATTTATATTTTGAGAAATATTCAAATTAAAGCTCCGTGTAAATATTTATTTATTTGGCAAAGTTATTCATCAAAATAAAAAGGGGGGGGGGAAATTTGGGCTAGGGAGGTAAAAAAAATAAAAATAAATATCAATCACCATATATATTAGTATCATAGGGTGGAGTAGCCATCTGTGCTATATGGGATATTATATATTATATATATAAGGTATATATTATTAGAAGCCCTATATCTCTTATTCTGAGTCGTTTTCACTGCTTAATCATTAAAATTAGAAGTTTGCTTAAGTGAGAGGGACGTATCAGTTAAATTTTTGAGTTATAGAGAAAAGAGTATGATCGAAGGCAAACAAAGTTCAAAAACATGCCGTTTCCATAATGTAAATCTCGCCCCAAATAATACCAAAAAAAAAAAAGGCCTAATAATATTTCATCGAAAATTTCTCTAAGGTTATTTAAAATAATAATAATATTATATATTATTTAATTATAATATAAAATATTTATGTAGGCCTACATGTAACATATTCTATATATATTAATATTTATATAGTAAGGGAAATATAAATCTATTTTTGTTATATATTAATAAAAATATCATATTTTATCCATAATAAATACCTTATTTATTTTACTCACAATATATAAATGAGTCAGACTGTGGTACACATCTACCCACGGTTTATGACACCGGTTGAAGTTATGTTTTTATGATGTTAAAATCCATTGTTGGAGTATTATATTAAAATTATATTTATTCAAGTGTAGGAATAAAATATTGTAGTTTCACAAATATACTAGCAAAGTTTTATATGACTTTTATTTAGTGGTGTATGATCCGAGGAAGAATTATCATAAGGGTGACTCACGTTCGAGCAATGAAATATTTAGGACGAAGAGGAATAATTAAACATAATTAAATTATTCGTCAGGGCTCTAATTGAGATACACAAATGGTTTTGTTATTTTTACTCTAGTGCCTATTGAAATACAGGTTAGTTAAACCACGTTTCAAGCTTTCCAGAAATAAATCTAATATAAAGGAAGGAAAGAGTCCAAATCGCGGAAAATAATTAAACTATATAAAAGCAAAATTCTTTTGTATGCTTTAAAAAACGTTTTGATTTAAAAGAAGAGAAGTAATTATAATCAGTGGATAAGGACCAAGAAAACCAGAAACAGAAAAAATGAATAGAGTGAAGGCGTCGTAAGAGAAAAAAAAAAAAAAAAATTATAAAAATATCAACACTAATCCTTATAGTTATGCCTAGTGTATTTTCTCAAAATACACGATTTGAAGCCCACCTCATTCTCATTTGGAGGCTTTTTGGTGCTGATTTTCAAATTATGCATATTTAAGTTTTACCAGATTTGCTTCTTGCTTCCTCTTTTTAACCGCCTTTGTTAAAAAAATAGGTAAATTTGTGTATATTCCCACAACTATAACTCCGCAACCTCTCCAAACTAACATAATGAACAATGTAGACATATTGCAGATAATTAATCTGTTCTGATAATTAATATTGTTTGTTTTTATATAATTTTCATTAATAGTAGTTACTATCTCTCTTGAAAAAAAAAGCTTCATGTCAAGTGGTGTGAGGTCTTTTTATTTGACGTTATTGCTGTGGAAAAACTATTTATAATAAATTAAACCATTTAGAAGATAATAGAATTTATTTTTATTGAAAGCTCTCCAGTTGTTCCAAATGCTTCTTGACCCTGGACTTGAACTAGTAACTGAAAGAAATGTTGATTTATAATTTTTTATCAAAATCGAGTCAGGATAAATATTAATTTTTATTCTTTTCCCAAAAGTGTACCTATATAATACTCGCTCCTACTCTGATCTTAATTGTAAAATTCTTTATAATTATTTATTATTAAAATAGAGAAAGCAGTAATATATTAAAATATTTTGAAAAAATATGATAGTGAGTAAGTTGAATATATTCACCTGCACTTTATTCGAATTTTGTGTTGACTTCAATTGCGTTTATAGCTTTTAATAGTTAATACATTTGGTTTAAAGGGCGATAAAAATAAATATATTTATGTATGAGTACTCACTTATAATTATACAATATACCAAACTCAACTAAATTCTGATAATACATACAATCAAATGCGTATTTTTTCTTATACTATTTAATTTGATTTTAATAAAAGTTTTTTGTTTTACTTATCATTAGGCTTATTAATTACTATGTTAGTATTTTTTATTTATCCACGCAGTTTTTAAAATTTTTTTTATAAACAATAGTGTGTTACACACTACGCTTAAAGTATAAAAAAATAAATAAAACTATACAATCCCCCAAAAAATATCTGTAAATTTTCTTATATTCAATTATTAAATATAAAACTGATTATTTTTTATACTTGGCCGCTAATTTTTTACTCTCTTAATAGGTGCAAGTTATCCACCAAATTTGTCACACAGGTGGTGGTAATTATTTATGGTTTTTAGGGGAGAGATTTTTAAAGGTTATCATTCATTTATTGAAAAAATTAAAAAATAATATAATTTCATCTCTCTCTCTCTAAGGAAATAGTACTTAATAATACTGTATTTTTTATTACTTAGAGCCAATTTCTTTACTAATATCTCTCAAAATCGTTCTTGATAAATAAATGATTTTCAAATATCTTTTTCGTTCTTCTATCTTTTTTATTTTTATATTTATTATTATTACTCATTTTATTTATGTGTATTTTATTTATATATATTATTATTAATTTTTATTATAAATAAATAAAAATTTTATTAAAATAAATAATAAAAAAATTATGAAATGTTTATTATATATATATTGACATATAATATAATAAATATAATCTTTATTATAATATATACTACAATATAAAATATAAAAGACTTATTATATTTTATTATTTATGTTATTATATAATAATATAATTATCCCTAGGAATATAAAAATAACTATACTAAGATAAAAATATAATATATAATCTCTGAAGCACTGCGAGGCAAAGCTGTACGATACAAGTATCTTTCGAAACAGGGAAAAAAAAAAATATAAGGCAACAAAAATTAATAAACATAATTACTTATAAATATATATATATATAATACTTATTTATAATATTATTTATATAATAAATAGTTATTATTACCAATAATAAATAAATATATAATAAAAATTTTATATAATTTTATATATTATTATATATATATATACCAAAAAACTCAAATTACAAATTCTTGTAAACCAATTTTAGTTATTTCTGGGAAAATCCTATATTTGCTTTTAGCATTTAAGATTCGGTTAGCCAACAATCTTGTATTAGAAAATAATATAAGTAAAACATATTTACTTGATTATTTGCTTATAATAATAATATATATTTAATTATATTATTATATTATTTTATTTAATATAATATATTTTATATTAATATATATTATATTTAATATATTATATAATTTAATATAAATAAATTTATATTTAATTATTAATATATTATATTTATAAT
>JABUQX010122301.1:15000-19426 GCA_015478945.1 Trachelipus rathkii | reverse complement strand
ATAAGCTATGAACAATAAGGGCGACAATACGCTTCGCTGTTTCACCCCCTTCGCCACCTCAAACCATTTTTCATTTTTATACCCTGTAATCACATTGCACTTTGCTACTTTATATGATACTTCTCAGTTGCATCACACAATCTCCTCCCCACTCCATAATTCTCTCTAACACCCTCCATAATCCATTCCTAGGTACCGTGTCAAATGCTTATATACTATACGATATATATATATAATATATATATAATATATATAATATATCATAAATATATATATATATATTTATAATAATTAATATATAGTATATATATATAATATATATATATGTAGTGTGTGTGTGTTGTGTGTGTAGATACGTGTGCGCTGTGAGTGCGTCCCTGATGTGTTTAAAAAAAGAAGAAGCATTTATGACCGCGTAAAGCATTATCTAGAAAAATTTAAAAAAGAATTTACAATAATTTAAAAAAGTTATGTAACTTACCTTTACAATTTTATTTAAAAAGAAAGGCCGCTCTTCTATCTTTTGATTGAGCAAATTTACAATCACTTTATTATTTAAAATCTTGTATGCCCATAATAAAGTCTTTTCTCGATCGAAAGCATTGCTAAGCGGAAAGTCTTTCTTGCCTCATGGTGTTTCTAAGAAAGGGTTTAATCCTTTTTAAGATAAGGAAAAACACCACTCTGCTTTTGAGACGTTGTCATCGGAATGGTTATTAAGACTTTCAATAGTTTCACACTATAACTATAAGAACAAGTTTGGATGTTTCTGTAATGAAATCGAATAAAGCTATGGCTCCAGACATAGAGCGAAATTTTTCTAGGCTATAAATATAGATAGATTCTGTTAGTTCTTTATGTCAATGAAAGTGTCCACTTTACAGGTTTCATTTACATTTTCTCAGGAAAGAAATAACGTGGGCAACAGATTAGAATGTCCTAGAGAATGTAAAATCTATCTTATCTGACAATAAATGACTGAGATGATTATTAGAGGAGATTGCAGGGGTCTGTAAAAGGGATGAGTTTGAAAGTAAACGCTTAGTAGATAAGCAGCAAAGGTATTATGGCTTGTGAGATGAACGACCAGTTCCTCGATGGCGAGGTTATGTGGATGTGACGAAGTCTGAAAACAAGTGTCTGAGATTTAAAATTTAGGATAATATGTTGGATGAAAAGGGAACGGAATGATGGAGAGTTAGTAACGAAAGTTTGCTAAAATGGTAGGAAGGCGGGCGGGCGGCGGCGGGGGGGCTAGCTCGTGACATTAAATCCTATGTACATGTAAAAGGACTAATTGTTGATTGCGCTATAGGACTAGGGTCCTAGAAAAGGGTATGTTGTTACCTGTGTTAATGCTACAGTAGTGGGAAACTATGGATCTGGAATAAGAGGCTATAGCATCTAAATACGAATGTTCATGTCGGATGACAATCTAGGGGTGTGTGTTAGTGCTGACGGACGATTGATTAAAATGAGGAGGTATGAACGTATTTAGGGGTTGTGTGGTGTGAAAAAATGAGGTAAATGAGAGAATGATAAACGAGGTACATTTAGATGTTTGGCGTCATGTGGATAGATGGATGGAAGTCGGTTGGTTAAAGCGGTAGTAGTGACGTGGTGGTGTTTGGGAATCGACCGCTAGGAGACGAAAGTAAAAAAAGCTGCGATTGAGTCGAGTTAAAGGACATGCCTGGAGCGACGAGAATGTGAGTTTGGCCAGAGGCGAGAAGAAAGTGATTAATAGGACGCGCAACTTTCGGGGTTTTGGTAAGATGTTATTGGTTGCTGGTTTTCGCCTTCAGGGGATGAACCCCACATGACGAGATGGTTACAGTGAGGGTACGTCGCAGTCCCTTAAAATCCCTTATATAATTAAGAATAACAATCAACATTATTAACGCCCTTATGATAATCATAAATTAATTGAAAATAATAATAATAATAATAATATTAGTGAATCAATAATAATCAATAATAATAAGAATATAATAAAATAATAATAAAATAATAATAATAAAATAATAATAATAATAATAATAATAATAATCAATATAATAATAATAATATAAGGAATAATAGACTATAATAATAATAATAAATAATAATAATAATACATAATAATACAAATTAATACATAATAATAAAACATAGTAATGATAGATAGATAGATATAATGAATAAAATAAACTAATAATAATAATAATGAATAATAATAATGATAATGATATTAATATTAATCATTTACTATTAACATTTTAGTATTTGATAAATATAATAAATAAGTAATAATATAACTGAATGAATAATAATAATAATAATAATAATAACTAAATACATAATAGTAAATCAATAGATAATAATAATAATGAATAATAATAATAATAATAATAATAATAAATAATATAAAATAATAATAATAATAATAATAATAATAATAATAATAATAATATATACTACTATATATATATTATATAATATATATATATAATTTAGTATAGAAGGTGTTTATATTTTATATAGAAATATAGTAATAAAATATACTATTGGATATCATAATATATATATATATATATTAATATAGTAAATAATTATATACTATATATATTATATATACTTATTATATGATATATATATTATATATAGAAATTGCCGATTTACAATGAAAAATATAAATAAAATTTAGCAATAAGAACAGATTATTTTTTTATCGTTTATTTTTCAAAACGAGTTGAGACAGGCCCTGCAACGAAGTTTTATTTGTGGTTTTCGCCTATTAGGTCAATGTTAAATCAGTTAAAACAAACTTTCAAAATATTTCGTTCAGTATTCCGATCTACGTTTAAGGAAAGTTGCATTATATATGAGTGAAAGTAATTCGAAGCCTTATAAATACTTTTATACGCGTTATATATATATACTATACTATGTATATATATATTATATACTAATTATAATATAATATATATATCATATTATATTATATATATATAATATAATAATTATATATATATAGTATATATATATATTAATATATATACTAATATAGTATATATGGGTAATTTGGCATAGCTTGCAAATAGATTAAAAAACAAAATTGCATATAAAAAAAGGCTTAACTACTGTAAAATCAAGTATTTGTAGCACTATTCAACATATAATTCTAATTACCATATCTAAATGCAAATGCTATGGTACTGTATTCACTTGTCCGCACCAACAATTCAGCGACTCGCATTTTGGAAGTGTTTGATGACGTCATTCTTGAGAATTTAGAAAAAAGCATGACAGGCTCGAACAGAGAATCATTCGGACGGTTAGGAGACGGTTATGGAACGGCTCAAAGATGGTAGAAATGGTCAAGAGAAAGCTCAGCTATGACATGAAGAAGAGATTGCTCTCTTAGATGATTTGATAAAAAGCAGATTTATGACTAAAGGAGAATGTATAACAACATATTATCTATAGTCATATATTATGTGTATATTATAGTTATAATATATATAACTACTATATATACTATATATATAATATATATAGTATGTATATATATATAATTATAATTACTAATATATATATATATGTTTTGTTATTGTTTATTATAATGTATTATATATAGTGTGGTTCTATATAATATATATATATACTGATATATACTATACTATATACTATATATATAATATATAGTATTATATATAATATATATTATAATTATATTATATATATCTATATATATTATATATAATATAGATATATAATTAATATTTTATTTATACTATAATAATATATATTACATAATATATACTTATATATTATATATATATATTATATAGATTATATATATATATATATATATAGATTATATATATATATACCATACTTATATATATATATATATTATTTACTTATACTACTATCAATAATATATATATGTATATATATATATATATATATATATTATATATATATATATATATTATATATATATATATATATGATATATATATATATATATATACTATATTATAGCTTTAGCCCAATTTCAAACTGACTGAAATTATATAGTTGAAAATATATTTGATAGCCTACTTATTAAAATCAGAATTATTACTATAATCTTATTTGGAAAAATGTTTAATTTTGACAATATGCTTTATGTTAAAAGAAATATTTAATTTTTCTTCAGTTATTTAGTAATATGTATTATTTGTTGTTTAAGTTAAGTCGTAGAGAAAAATTCATTACCTATTCATGTGCACTGGCGTTAGCAGAAGATATAACACACTCTACAATCCAACCTGTATATAGTGAATACATTGTTTTGTGCATCAACCTTATTGGGCCCTTAATAATAATAAAATAATAATAATAAGTAATAATAATAATAATATAATAATAATATAATAATAAGTAATTATAATAATAA